>JAMQGT020000640.1:0-140043 GCA_024447675.2 Pterophyllum scalare | reverse complement strand
GTTTTGTTTGTACTTGGTTCAGTTCAGTATTGCTTGATATCATGTTCTTTTGCAAGCAAGGATGAGAGAGAGGTTTGTTTGTTTTTGTTGGTGAATGTAGCAGTTTATGATTGGAGTCCTATCTCAAGTAACCTTGGTTCATGTTAGACATGGGCCTGTCAAGTGCACCTTGATGGGACCGCGAACCAGCCAGGTGATTTATTTCGGTAATCAAGGGGTTGGCTGGTTCAGGACGTCATATGTCACGTGATTTTGTCACTCCACAAAGCAGCTTTGAAGCAGTGGTTCTGCGCAGTTGACTGATTACCTGCCCACAGTCTCCTTAAATCCTTGTGACATAAGAAAACGTGGCTCAACAGCAGAGGGACTCGAACCCTCAATCTAGCAATTGGTTATGTTTTGTTAAGTCTGCTTGGAACCATCGTATTGCTGGTGATTCTGTTTGGTGTGTGTGTATCCACACAAAATGAGACAGATTAAGGTGGAAGTTACATTTCAGGTGCAATCAGTCATACTTTATTGTCTCTTTGCACATAATGACCATTGTTTTGAGTGGGAGCTCATTAATTGTTGCCAATCAGTGCCAATAACTCCCCTGTTAGCTCTGCAACTTCTGAAAGTTTGTATTAAGCCGTATAAACAGGCAGCGTTGTTATGGCTCCAAATGAAATTCGGTGTGGTATTAGGAAGACGTTGGGAGGTTTCAGACGAAAACATCTCCAATAATGATGACAAGCCGGTAGCATCGTAGGTGCACAGACAAGAAAGCGCTGCTGTGACTTAGCCACAAAGAGCCAATTAAAATGCATAAACTACCAGAGTAAACTGACCTAGGAGAAAAATCTGAGACATCAAACTCAATATATTAAACCAGTATTAGCTTGGCAGTGAAAATAATGGGAGCTTAGTCCAATTTTAAAAGCTGATGTTACGTTGGTTGGGTGATAAGATTTCATCCAAGATAAAGTGCAGCGATATGACTTCCATGTAGACTCAAACACTGAATCACTTATATTGGATGAAATATTATATTGATTTACTGTGTTTGGCAAAATGTTCTGCAGACTGTTAAATATCAAACACATCCATATGGCTTTGTGTGTAGCAAAACAGTCTCAAGATCATTCCCCAGTCTAACCATTTTAGTTGCAAGATAAGTTACAGTAGACACAGACAAGATTTTTCTCTCTGGAAATACGCTGTAGAATAAAATTTTGTCATTTAGACATGCAAATTTTAATTTCACACATCATTATCTTAAAAAAAAACACACACACACGCAATATTGGGATGTAAACACAGGTTGTGTGTGTGTGTCTCTCCCTCCTCTGCCAGATGGAAAGCCAGACAGAGCTGGCAAGACCTGCAACATCTCCCACTGGCTGCTGCGGGGTGAGCTCATGAGAAGGGGAGCAGGAGAGAGTGAATGAGAGATGGTGGAATAAATGAGAAAAGAACAGAAGGACTCATCAAGGAGCTCTTCAATTTTGGAGAGCACTCATTTGTAGCGGCTTCCCGCTGTTCCCCCACTCTCAATTTCTTCCCTGCTCCTGTTTCTTCACTGCCTAAATCACAAATTCCCCTCTCAACTTCCATTCACCTCTTTTTATTCCCCTCTCTGTCTTTAACTCCTACACTTCCTCCGTGCTATTCCCTCAGTCTCTCCATCCCTTGGTCTCGTATGCGATAATTGCATTTTTTTTTTCTCAAATGGCAATCTTTAGCATGGACTTGCTGAGAACTGCTCTCTAATTACCAAGGATACGGGTGAAAGCAGAAGTAGGAAGGAAGGAGCCCTCCCCAGCTTCCTTCACTTCCTCCCACCCACCCACCGCGGCATACCTGTAAAATTATGCACACTAGCTCAGCTACTCTTTCAGATGTTTTTAAATTACACAAATCAAAATGCACAAATATTATTATGCTCCTCTTTCTATTCTATTAATGCTTTTCAGACTCATACTTGCTACATTATATACAAAAGACAAACAAGGGGGAAAAAAACCCTTTGCTTACTTATGGAGTGCACTGGGAGGCAGCTTAGTTGTCTTCTCCATCTGGCCATAACAGGACGTCTTGGCTTCAGGGATGTCACCATACTCCTCCAACATGGCTGCCGCCGCTGATGTTATGATGCCTATACCATCACGGACCCGGGCCTCCAGTGGGTAGTCCCAGTCGTCATATGACACAGAAATCATTCCCGATGGGAACGCGTCTGGCGTTATTTCTGGGTTCCCAGTGGTGAGTGATGGCACAATCCAGATGTATCCAAATCCGGTTAGACCCAGAGAGCGAGCCTCCTCTAGGATATACACCGCCTCGTCTTTGGAGCAGTACAGCAGGACCACTGGAGACTGGACCTTCTTGAGCATGATCTGAGACCGGCTGTCTTCTTCCACAGCATCCAGAGTGATGATATTCTGCAGGTCCCAACCCACAAAACTAAAGCAAAGATAACGAGAAGAGGAGCAAAATGTTAATATTTAACTAATAGACTATTAACTTTGTTCAGGTGCTGGCAAGGGCAGTTACAATTAGCCATTATAATTAATATCATTGTTAAGTGTGACATGAATTCTAATAGATGGAAAGTGCTTATTGTCAGGGGGAGAGCATATTAAGGCTAAACTGAATGAAGCTGGTCCAGTAATGATTCTCAGCGGGATCCATCCCACACAGCTAAAGGACAAGGTGGATAAACACTGTCCGGATAATGCGAAACATCCAAAGCAGTGGTCATTGGGCTAATTGGTGACAACAGCTATAACATTACAGTGCTGTTATCAAAATATAATGCAGCTTTTGTCACATTTTAGCCCAAAGAAAAAAGAAACGGCTAATGCATATTGATTTGCTACTGCACAACCATGCAGCTGTCACACACAGATTTTGCTTTATAGAGTGTCGAAACTGCAGCCGGAACTGTACTAACAGTACTGTAAAATTTCTAGAGCTTTTTTTTTTCCATGTACTTCAGTAGCCAGTTAGCTAAAGTGGTCAGAGTGAGAAATATTAAGTGCTCATTAAAAAAGATTATGAATTTATAGAGCATCTCTCATCCAGTGGGACTGACTGTGCTTTTTCATAATGCCAAGAGTAATAATAATCAGCAGGTCCCAGTACATGAGGCTAAAGAGCAGCAGAAACAGAGGAAATGGCGCTTATGATACCAATTAAAGAACATAATGTGTGATAAACTGGTGGTTTGCTGTGGTATCGCAAGTGAACAGCAGTTATGAGGTAGCAGAGTGAAGACTAGGAAAAGATGCGTGCGCACGCACACACACACACACACACACACACGAGAGAGAGAGAGAGAGAGAGAGAGAGGAGTACAAAGTGTGACACACAACAGGTCAAAGAGGGGAGCAGTTAACTATCATCTGCGGTTCCTTCAGTGGACAGGTAGTGTAACATGAGAGTGATTTGGGACTTGCTGCCCTCTTCTTGCTATTCAAAGTGATGACAGTTTACTTGTCCCAGATGACAAAGCTAATAGAGAGACACTGATCCACATTCAGACAAGCACACCGATACACATGGAAAGAAAAAGGCACAGCACATAGTGCTGTATACTGTAGTTGTATTATTAGTAACTATGTAATGCTTGCTATTGATATGTATTGGCTTTCCTTTCTTTTTTCCCCTTCAGGATCCTCTACTCTACATCAGTCTCTTTGGTTGAAACAGAGGACAGTGTTTTTTGGTGTGTTTGAGATGATGAAGATCATACTGTTAGTTGGTCCAGCTCATTCCCGTCCAAAAACTCAATGCGAACCCCTTTAATCCGCAGATTACACACACAAGCAAACCACCTACCTGCCTGCACTCAGCTGCGATGAGAAAATACACCCTGATCCTCTAGGACTACAGTATATTTCACATAGGCTACTGCACATGCTAAAATGTTTTCACAAACGGGTCAGACTTGTCCCACTGCTTTATTTCTTGGCTAGGAATGATGAAAGTTTGGTAGTATTGAGACTACTGACCCACGACTAAGTCGCTGCAGACCAGTATATTGCTGACACATACCAGCAGGTAAACAGATTAATATTTTGTGGATAAATTAAATTGGGGTGTTATTTCAGCTCATACATGCCCATGATACAGCATTGTTTGTTTTTGTTCATGCTGTTGAGTGATATACTTATTCACGTTGTGAAAAGACAAAATGGGTGGTAGAAGTTGTTCAGAAGATAATTATGGGATTTGCTATATGTTTATATACATCAAGATGCATTTTTTTCTATGTATAATTAAGGGACCATGCCCATCATCCATTGTGTACAAAATAATTGTGCTACACCACTCATCAGCCAGACACTGTCTACCCCATAATGAAAAAAAGGTATATAAGTTTTTATTAAATTCAGTATACACCCATATAGTAAAAGTGTATTTCAAAGCTTAACGTTCAGAGTTGCAAATTCCAATCTATAGCTGTCAATAGCATAAACATAACAAAACTGCCTAAAAAAAGTGATTTTGTAGGCTGCACAAAAAAAAATGTCTCAAAACACAATTGCATCGCAATTTGGCGATGTCAAAAAATGATTATGTTCAGTATTTGCTGAATTAGATGTTATCATGAAAATAAAATAATACAGTACTTTTGTAACATGTTATAGGTGGATAAACACAACAAAAGTTGTCATTTTAACCTGTTGGAAGGTGGTTGTAAAGATAAGAATGTTCAGGGTGCTGTAATGTAACTGTGTGCCAAATTTGGTTACTCAATTCCTGATCGTGAAGGGGGAGTTGAGAAACAACCAAACAGAGTCTTTATATATTATAGCCGGAGACATAAATGCCCTTTGGGGTTGTGGCAGGAAGGGCATCCAGCATAAAATCCTGCCAAATCAAACATGCAGCCCTACCCACTGTTGGCGAGCCCTTGTGATAAGGTAGGAGCTAAAAGGTTAACATCACTTCTGAAAGGCACATAAGGCACATTACTGACACTAGAAAGTTAGGTTTCCTTTTCTATAAATGTATTAAACATGTCTGTCAACAAACTAATTATCTGTAATTAAACCACTGTAGTTACTATCAACAACACATAAAGAAGGAGAGAGCTGTTGAAGAGGAGAGAGCTTGGTCTGACATTAAGAATAACTGCTCATGAGAAAGCCCTCAGCTCAGCTTTAATATATCACAGGTTCAGGCTCCAGCCTTTGCCACCTTCTCCACACTGCTGAACATGTATCATTAATATGACCATTTTTGTCCAAAGTTATAGCTTGCTGTTCTTTTCTCTTTTTTCTCTGCTGAAACAAGCCCCATCAGTCAGAGTGACCTAAAGGTGTGGCAAACAGCCAACCTGCTTGTGTAGTAAACCTACCTGCCATCGACATTCATTTAAAGAATGCTTAGGAAATCCTTTTAGGCTGGCTGTCTTTAAAGAGCATAATAAATGAATGGATGGGGTGAGAAACCAAAACATTGTGTAATTCACATATTTTTAAAGAAATTTGTAGTTATAATTACTATATATGGGGAAATGTGCTGAAAATGTTCGCAAAAGATGTTTGGCACTGAGAGATTATTTTAGACAATCATCCAAAGAACAGATGGAATGGTGACAACCAATCCATCCATCCATTCATCCAGTTTGATATCCCTTTTGGTCACCACGTACACAGTTGTGTCATTTTCTATATCTGTGTAGGTTCTCAGTCATCCGGGTCATAGTAGTCTTTGGAGACTGATAAAAGGTGACTGGTCTTGAAGACATTTCCCCTCTCATCCGAAAGGTTTCTTCTATTTTTTTGCATCTGGGATCTCTAGGTGGACACCAAAAATCTGTCCTGGGTTTCCCACCAGTGGCACAGACCCAAATCATCACACAGAGGAGGCATCCAGGTGTCATTGTAGTCAGATGCGTGAACCATCTCAGTTGGCTCCTTTGGACATGTACTGTATTTCGGCTGGTGCAATGTCATTTTTGCAGTGTAATTTTTTTATTTTATTTTTTTTTAATTAAAGTTTTTCATTTTCATACGCTGAGTGTTTGTATTTGAAACATTGAATTGCCAGGGTTAGTTAATGCTTTGAAGGATTGTATGATAATCCTGTAACATGCTGTTTGAGGATTGGGGACACTTAAATGATTAGCCGTGGAAACCCACCTGCTCACTCTGCAGATGCACAGCTGAGTCTTGTCCTGTTGAGGCAGGACAAGACTCAGCTGTGCATCTTCATCTGAAGGATAAAGGACACTCTTTCGAGGATGCCAATGTTCATATTTTGGACTGAGAAGACAGAACATTTGAAAGAGGAGTTAAAGAGAGGAGGTAGTGGAGAGGAGGTTGAACAGAGGAGGTGGTCATCAGCTTTTTCTGGTCTACAATGCTGTCCTGAGCTCCCTTCCCAGGCATTTCAACCCCCATTCACACTTTTTTTCAGGTGACCTCAATAGGCCACTTGATACAATGGGATCAAGTCCCACATTGGTTTCACCCAAAACCACTGATTGTAATGACCCACGCCTTCTGTTGCACCTTGGTGCATGTGATTATGCACATGAACAATAGTGGGTCACAATCACCTCCAGGGGACACTCCTAATGGTGCTTCAATACCTGGGTCACTTCCCCTTTTGGTCTGAGAACTGAAGAAGCCTTTCGGATGAGAGGTGAAACGTCTTCAAGAAACTTAAAAAAGTCCAGGTGCCTTTTGTCAAGCTCCAGAGACTACTATGACATGGATAACTGAGAACCTACACAGATGTAGAAAGTGATGTACACAATTGTGTACATGGTGACCAAAAGGGATATCAAACTGTATGGATGGATGCCATGGCTTATAATGCACATCAGGTAAAGAACCAAAGCAATGCAATATTATTAACCAATGACAACATGCTGCTTAAGTGTTTGGTACAGTTATCCAATTTGAAAGTAATCAGACAAACAACACAACAAATTTTAGGAGTCATTTGCAGTTTCAGTGAACTGGCACCATGTACTTAGACCTGCATTTCCTAATCTTTGAGACAAGAGCATATACTACTACTAGGATCAACCAGGTAGCCCCTCAGGCAGTCGCCCAGCCAGGAAATATGTGAGATGTGTGCACCGGGGGGGCTATTGAGCCCTTAAGCCTGGACAGGCCTGAAGAGGACGAGACTTCAAATACACAGTGGTTGTGGTGGACTAGCTCCACCGCCAACGGTTGGGGGACACCCAGCCCTCAGGCTGGGAGGGTTTGAGAAGCTGCATTTGCTGGAAATTCACCCGCGGCAGTGGTGGAGTGAATGGATGGATGGATTGACAGATAAATAACATACAGCAAGAAAACATGGAGAACAGACCAAAGTATTGTTCTAACCTGTTGTCCACAGTAGTTTTCAAGATGTTGATGAACTCCTGGTAGCCAGGGAACTTTGATGTGACAATGGAAAAGATGTGCCAGTCATACTCCTCCATGATGTTCAGCATCAACAGAGCCTCCTGCTGGATGGAGGCACCAAACTGGAAGAATGTCGACTTCACGTCCTGGGAAAGGGGTGAAGGGAAAGAAGAGAGGGGAGAGGGGAAACAAGATTAGTTGAATATTTACTTGAATACCTGGATTGTTTTTTTCTTTTTTTGCACTTTCACCACCTATTCAAACTTGAAATCTGCACTGCGCCTCAGAAATATCAATCAGCAACAAAGCATTTAAAATTTGGCACAATACGAATGCACAGACTCTCAGTTGCTCACTCACACACATACACACTCAAACATACATACAGAGATTGAGAGTAATAAGCTTCTTGTGGAGGAAATATATGGATGAGGGGCTCAGAACAATTCAATTAAGACCAAATTGGATTGGAGTGGTACAGACAGGCTGCTGGACTCTGTGGGCATGGTTCTGGGGAACGCGGGTTGCATTCACTCCAAGTCACTCATATCCACTCCATTAAACCTGACTGAGAATCATTTGCCATTTAATTCAGCCAAACTCAGACATGGGCTTGGACGGCGCAGACAAGCACTATTATAGATGGACAAATTACCTCTATTCATTTATGGTGTATTTAAAATGACTCATTATAGTGGACTATTAAATGAGGTGAAATTAGAGAAAGTAGCAAAGAAAAAAGAAAGGAGTGTAGCGTCACAAAAAGTGTGGGACTACCAAATGTGTTACCTTGTCTTTGGCCGAGTATCGCATGATCTTTGTGGCTTTCTGTTACCTTGAAATGTCAGAGAGTTCACACATAGCTTATCTTGACACCACTTGTTCTGTGTCACTTGGCTCTCTTATTATGATTGAGCCAGGGTTGTGTGGAGGTCTCCTCTGCGGGTGTATGTGTGAAACTGCAACCTGACAGCTTGAGACAAAAACAGATAAAAATACAAATACAAAACAAAAAACATAAGGGCTAAGAAACAGAACAAAACATTGGGCTCACACCTCAAAATGAATGAATGCGCTGCATACACTTACACATAGTGACACATAAAGCCACAGTTTGCTAGTACACACTGCCTGAGGCCTGGTTGTACCTTAATTTATCCACAGTGTGGCCAAAGTTTTTTTTTGTTTTTTTTTAGGGAAACAGTAACCAGAATGCTCTGAGATATTGCACATGGTAATGGGGCTGAACATTAGCCTCAATCCCATATGTTGCAACAGTCAAGTCTAATCAGTTCTGAACAGACCTTTAGAGACCTAAAAAATGTCAAAGTCCTCCACCCCCTGCACCTATTAAAAATAAAATAAAAATACAAACATGTAACCATTATTATAATTACAGAAAATTGCTATTATTGTTATCCCTGGGTTTATGGTGGTCCTAGGGATGGTTTGTCACAGTGGTGCTGCCGTACACTTGACTGAAATGTCAATGTCAAAAGTGTATTTTGTGCTGTAAGTGGAGATCCTTCACACTCACATTGACACTATGCCCAGCTCAGTCTCGGCTACCTTTGTATTTTGCGTCATGGCCACCTGCTTCATTGGAGCCACAGTGAGTGAAAATATGCAGCTGAGGAAAGTACGCTTTACACTACTGTACACTCTGCTGGATCAGAGATACTGCACGGCCATATTCATATAAAAACCCCACACTTCCTGTAATGCACATGCAGTGTACCCCATGAAATACTCGCTGCAAATGCTATATGTTTCAATTGCCGTGATTTCTGCTCAGTATTTTTAATATTTTAACAAATGGCATCCACCTGTAGGCACTGATCGTATTCTGCCAAGAGATAGGGTACTAAACTCTGATTCATTTAATAATGTTTAGAAATGTCATCCAAACAGACACTACAGTGACTACAGGAAAATTAGAACTCACTCCCCCCAATCAGGAACACTGAGTGATTATGTGAGATTTTAATAACTGAACTGTTGTAAACATACAGAACCAGTCAGTCGAATCAATCAAGCATATCACGGACTTCTATCCATTTAAAACCTCTCTTCAAATATATTGCTGGGTATTGGCATATCACTCGTTTCCTTGAGATAAAGTTACATTTCTGTACAGGTTAGGGTTTGTACAACATATTGAAAAAAGCTTTGTGGGAATAAAAAAGAGAAACCAGCAGAAAGCAGTAGATGGCTTTTGTAAACATATCGAGCTCTGTATGTACTTTCATTGCTTTTGCACAACCTATCGTTTTCTTTTCCGCTGTCCTGATAGCCTCCGAATAATGCGGGAATTCATTGTTTGCATTATTTGGGTCAGTGTGGGAGAATGAGAAAATGAGTGTGACTCATCTCCTTATATCAAGACTATTGAGAGCTTTTTAATGGTGTTGTATCTATATGTGAACTTGGCTTGCTATACTCAGAAGTACACTTATACTTCAGTTACTCTCCGTGCAGCTCTGCGCTTTTGTGTGTGTTTTCTAATGGGGTAGAAAACCGAAGCGATGCTTGAGAATGGTGGGACAGGAGGGAGGTCATGCTATAACACTTGTCACTCCTTGTCTTCATCACAGCGGCAGCCAGTGCTCCCACCCTTTTTGTGCAATATACAGAGATGTACACATACAGAGGGCCAGTAATGGAATACAAATTTCTGTGTTATGAATTTATACTGTATATACAACGATGGCTTTCCTTTTTGGCTTTCCGGCTTAGATTCAGATTCTTTGATGAGCTACTGTGCCATACATCGCTAATGGTAATCAGGCTGCTTTCAGCCTTTTTGGTCCACAATAACTTTTGTTGAAGACACTGCATTTTTTTGGTATTTTATCTTTGCTGCCATAATGGATTTCAAGGAACTTTGTTACTCATACAGGGGGAATTTAAATCCTCCAGTTTACTTGGAAAATCACCAAATTTCAAAATGCAGGGGTTTTTTTTGTTTTGTTTTGTTTTTTTCAGACAGCAGCAGTCCTATGGATCCCAAAGGCAACATTTATGCAAAATTAATTTGGCAAACTGTAACACTGGTTATGAATAATCTCCCAAGACTTCTGGTCCACTGATATCTTGTGTGTGTGTGTGTGTGTGTGTGTGTGTGTGTGTGTGTGTGTGTGTGTGTGTGTGTGTGTGTGTGTTTTTCGGAGTGTGCTTTTTTTCCCCTGCTTTTGCCCATCAAAAAGAATTCAAGCTTTAATGCATCCCAAGAGAGGAAAGTACCAAATTCTAGCATGCAACATGGAAATCTTCATTTTCCCCAAATAATTACTCCTTTCCAGTGTCTGTGGCTGTATTTATTCTTGCAAGCCAAATCATTTCCCTTTAATGTCACTGAATCTCATATTAGCAAATTCAGGGAGATGATATTGTGCAATCCCAGTAGAACCCAATTGCACATAACTGATGAGTGGGTTTAGGTTGAGCTTAATATCATTTTACAGGCACAAAAAAAAAAAAAACCAAACAAAACAAAAATGGAACGAGAACATAGCGAACCAGATTTTGCTACAGTAGTCTGCCTAAAAAAAAGGAATAGTTGCATTTTACTGTTGAATAAAAGGGAAATTAATGTTTCAAGAAATACTTGAGACTGAAATTAAGAGTGGCAGGCAGAAAAAGTTCCACACGCATGAAATCAAAATCAGACACAAACAGAAAGGAACGCTGGATGCAGGGCAGAGAAGAACGCACCACAGAAGGAATGGGTAGAGCAGAACAGAGGAGGCTGCTGTTGTGACTAAGCAGTGTATGACTGTTTCTAATTAGGACAGCTCACAATCCGTGACATCAGAAAACAGCCAATCATTTCCTCTCATTTCACCCTTGTCAAGTGTGACATGTCTTTGCTTTTCACTCACACCTTCAGCTAGTGGCGTCCACACATGCAAACACACATGAGTGCATGTAAATTAACACAAAGTCTGTCACTCACAGCTCTTTCCCTTTCACTCGGTCTGTCACATTCTCTGTCTCCCCTTCACTCTTAAATTTCCCACTCTGTTGCATGCACTCAAACACAACAACAGTGATGCACACAGCAAACACGCACCTGCCCCACGGGGCAGGACAGTGTGTCTATTGAGACTGAGGGGAGTTATAAATAGTAGTCCTCATATCCTCTACTGCTGATAGCATCTTGCACTGTCTAGTCTTATGACATGCATACACACACGCACACACACACACAAATATATATATATATATATATATATATATATATATATATATATATATATATATATATATATATATATATATATAAATTGAGAAACACACACACAGATTAGTGTGTAGTGAATTGTGAGCTGAGATTGTGAGGCAAACTATCACCAAGAGAAAAGGCCTGATAATGAAGTAAACATGCATGCCGAAATCTGCATTTATCATAAACGGGGTGTCATACGTATCCTCCTATCACTTATTAACCACAGATAGCCTGCAGTCTGCTGGGTTCATGGGAGGAGAAACACACTGATATGACAAAAATTCCCTCAGTGGCCAGTTGCTAAATATAAACAGATATAAAAATAGCTGCAGCAAATCAAAAGAGCAAAAAAATAAACAAAAAAATGAGTGAAAACAAACTGAAATGTCAAGCAGACAGCACTGACCACTGAAACTACACACGCAGTCAGTCACAAAGTATGTACCATCATTCTATTAGGAACAGAAAACATCTGATTACTACATAAATGTAAGTTGTTCACTGTACCTGCCTCAGATCGTCTGCCTGTCGACACTGGCAATAACACAATAACACCACAGAGCTGTTGTAATATCTCATTGTATGGTTTGACGGGAGTCTATCCCAGATACCATAGGGTGAAAGACAGGGAACATCCTGGACAGGTTGCCAGTCATTCACAGGGAAAAGACAGAAATACAGACAACCATTCACACTCACATTCACACCTATGGGCAATTTAGAATCACCAGTTAACCTAACCCTACTAACTGCATGCCTGTGAGAGCAAGTAGTACCCAGAGAGAACCCAAGCAGACCCGGGGAGAACACACTTCTGCTGCATTCATTCAGCAAGCCTTTGATGAAGGGTGTACTGTACAGTGTTGCCATTACTAACATATTTAGGAGGGGATAGGAGAGGAAGGCAACAAGGTTAAATGTGGCTAATTCTTAACAAATACAAACAAAATGTTAAGCTGATTTTCCATATACATATTGGTTACACCTACACACTCTGATTGATTAGGAAAAAAGCATATATTTACAGACACATTATACAGCAGCTTTCCTTTGTGACAGAAACCTCATAAATGGGCAATTCTGTTTTGACTCCAGTTAAAGTTTCTGTGTGGTTTAAGACATCCTTCTGTACTATAAAGATTATGATGCCCTTTGACAACTACTGGATAACATCATCAAGGCAAAGCCATGTTAGGTAGATATAATTGGCATATCATATTCACATGCCCATTTGTATCATTATTTGTATCATTAATAGTATTAAGACATTGCTAAAAGTCAGCTGGCTACTTTGTAAGTTACATCTGTTCAACTGCTTGTTCACACAATTATCTGATCAGTCAAAGACATGGCAGCAATTCAGAGCATTTACATAGACATGGTTAAGACAACCTGCAGAAGTTCAAATTGAGCATCAGAATGGAGAAGAAATGTGATTTAAGTGACTTTGAACATGGCACGGGCTGGTCTGAGTATTCCAGTAACTGCTGATCTGCAGAGATTTTACCACGCAACCATCTCTAGAGTTTACAGCCAAAGGTTTGAGAAAGAGAAAATATCCAGTGAGCAGCTGTTCTCTGGGTGAAAATGCCTTGTTGATGTCTGAGGAAAATGGCCAGACTCTTCAAGCTGATAGGAAAGCAACAGTAACTCATATAACCACTTGTTACAACTGAGGTATGAAGAAGAGCACAACACGTTAAACACTGAAACAGACTGGGTGCCACTGCCATCAGTTAAGAACGGGAAACTGAGGCTACAATTCGCACAGGCTCACCAAAATTGGACAGCAGAAGGTTGGAAAAATGTTCTTTAGTTTGATGAATCTCAATTTATGCTGTGACATTCAGATGCCGGGGTCAAAATTTGGTGTAAACAACATAAAAGTAGGCATCCACCCACCCTTGTTTCAACAGTTCAAATGGCTGGGGGTGATGTACTGATGTGGGGGACATTTTCTTTCACATTTTGCACCCCTTAGTACCAACTGAGCTTTGTTTAAACACCACAGCCTACCTGAGTATTGTTGCTGACCATGTCCATCCTTTTATGACCGCAGTGTACCCATCTCCCGAAGGTTGAGGCACCAGGTCACAAAGCTCAAATCATCTCAAACTGGTTTCTTGAACCTGACAGTGAGCTCACTGTACTCAAATGGCCCCCACAGTCACCGGAGCTGAATCCAGTTGAGTACCTTTGGGATGTGGTGGACGTGGGTCAAATCATGGATGTGTAACCAAGAAATCTGCAGCAACTGTGTGATACTATCATGTCAATATGGACAAAAAATCTGTGGGATGTTTCCAGCACCTTGTTGAATTGAATCTGTGCCATAAAGAATTAATGAAGTTCTGAAGGCAAAAGGGGGTCCAACCCACGAGTAGCAAGGTGTATCTACAAAGCGGCTGCTGAATGGACATCCCCTTGCAGGTGTTAGAAAGAGTTTTATAATACTCACAACACTGAATCAAAGTTGCACACAAACTCATATATAATTCTACACACAGGAAGGTAATTCTTAGGTTTTTCTTTCAGTCTCATAATGAACAGAGACATTATAGCATTGCACTGCAGCATTGCTTAAGAAATGTCTTTTACTTACAGCACATTATGTGAGCACGCAGCATTCTACTGCAATTGGCTTATGAATCTGCAAACGCTTCTTCAGGATTTACAAGATTACAGTGCATTAAAACAATAAGCAGATCACAGAGAGGCACTGTGAATAGGAATGTGTGCTTTTAAAGGGTGTTGATGTGTTATGGTGTGAGCAGAGCGGCGCATATATCCTTTGTTTGTGTTGGATAATAACTGTAGGGAAACAGTAGCCTTCAACTGCAATAGAGGCTACAGACACAGACAGAGAGCGGGGATGTATTTGACGTCACAGAAGAATATTTTTGGCATGAATGCGGTCCATTTTAGCAGATAACACACACAGAGGGGGAAAAAGAGACCCATTCTGAAGTTTCGCACACGGGAACAGTGCCTGTGTGCACGCATGCATGTTTGCGTACGTGTGTTATTGCTGCGGTTCCTCTGTCAGGACTTTTTAACAAGCATTCGAGTTCCCACGGGGAAACACTGACAAAATAACATCATCCCTCCCTCCTCCTCTCTCCCTATCCTCTCTCTCTCTCCCCTCGTTCTCTCTCCATTTGTCTCTCTGTGCTTGCCCTCTTCTCCCACTCACTCTCTTCTCTAATAAGTCCAATATCATCCTCTCTGTGTCTTCTTTTCTTTTTCGTTAGCTCTCCATCCAGAGGCCCTGTCTTTTCTCACCTCCCTCTATCTATCTTGCCCTCTCCCACTCACTCCCAATCTCGTCTAATAAAGCCAATATGCTGCTACACTCCTCTGGGACCAAATCTTACACCTAAGCAAGAACAGCTATCGTCAACTCTGGGAGGGTAATTTAACAATTTACCCTAAAATCTTCTTAATAGAAATGAACAGCCACACAAGAGCTCGCTGAAAAAAAAAGTCTTGTAGTAGAAATAAGCCTCATATTTTTATAAACTTATTGTCATCTCTTTTTTTTTCCAAAATATAAAAGAACAATCTGAGGTGACAGACATTTGCAAGTGGTGAGATAGTCACAGATATGAATCACAAAAAAGATGAAACAAAAAAATCCATTCCATTATTAGTAATCTGATTACAGTGCCCTCTTCCTCCACAGCCCTGCTTGTTATTTATCTCTGGACCATTATCCCTGCTCTCGCTCTGCTTTGACATACTGTGCATTTTCACACCTGCCACATGCACAGAAATTGTGGGGATCATTATGAAAATTATTGTCAGTATCAAAATTGCCAAAATCAGCAACCATAACGATCATAATTAGCCCCAGCATTTTTGCCATGTTTCTGGTTGTCTCGTCTAATTCTTTTGCTTCTTTCCCTCCGGCTCCCCCACTGTTTTCTTACTATTTCATGTTTTTCGGCTTCTTCTTCTTCATTTTGCAGCCTTCAGTTATCTTTTTTTTTATAATTCCTTAGTTTCTCTGTTTGCGTCTTACCTCGTACTTTTAAATGAACACAAAAGCAGGACAGAAAAAAAAATCCCACTGGATGAGCTGTGGTGCTAATTACAAAAAAAAAAAAAAATAGGAATTTGAATTAGGAAGTCACTGCATACCCCGATCCTGAATGCAGCAGTGCCTTATTGAATACATAAGTAATATTTTGACAAGAAACCTCTTTGTAAGGATTACTTGTTGAAACATGTTTTCTTTCTAAGTACTGAATAAAGTAATCCTGTATGGAAGCACTTAGTGTTCAGTCGCCTTAAAGAGTTTTAAAGAACTGGAAGCGTTTATCATGAGAATTCGGTACAGAGCAAAAAATAAACAAAAAAACAAAAAGAGATCAAACAGTAAACTTTAGGAACTGTTTATCAGGAAATTATAATGCACAAGAAAACTGCACACAAACACAAATAACTCATGAATGGCACACGTTGTGTGGACACATTGTGATGTCTGCGCTTGCACACACACACACACACACACACACACACACACACACACACACACACACACTGTCTACTCAAGGTAAGGAGATCTTGTTTGTGCGTGTGTATCTGTGCCAGAGGGCTGTGTATCATGCTGAGTTTATTCCAAAGACACAAACAACATAATATAAACCTCAGCTCAAACAGAATGGAAGAACACCCACTACCCATGAAAAACAAGGAAATCAAAGGCCTCAAAGGCCAGATTTACACAGGAACAAAACAGCCCAGACCTACATTTATGGAGTCGTAAAACAGGCCAGAAGAAAGGCTGAGATGACGTGAGGGAGCATGAATACTTAACCGGTGTGAAATCATTTTATGTTTAATGTCATGTTTTCAGGAACAACATTAGGATACCTTAGATTTATCTCTGTTACACAATGACATTGGACAGCTGAGTTTGATCTTTCAGCTGGAATCAGTGTTGAAGAAAGCAAAACCAGGAAGAAGAACAAAATCAAATAAATGGGGGAAATATCATTTCAGCCCAATGCAAATTACCACAGCCAGGTCAAAACCATAAGAATTATTTTGATGTTTAACAGACTGCCTGAACCCACGTCTAAAAGTTGGGATCACGTTGTTTTTCACCCACGGTTCATTGGTTTAGTGTGTGTGAATATTTTGTGTCTCTCTGAGTAAGGCAGGCCATGAAGAGCATGCATACAGGAACTGCAGGTTTTAGCTTTATTGTAGCTGCAACCTCCAGGGCTGAAAAACGCAGCGAGTGTGGAAGAACCAAAAGCAGCTCTTTCTTGAATAGCCACTTTGGACCGGCTCCAAAAATAAGTCACTCCTCGTGGAAATGCTCAGAAAGTTTGCATTGCGTTGCTAACTACAGGTGGATAGGCAACATTAGCAACAAGGTGTCTGCTACACTTCACCTCAACTAATGTGAGCCAGCGAATTGGACACTACTCCAAAAGGCCGTATTTGGTGCCATTTGGAGAATTTTTTTTTTTTTTATCTTTGTGTTTTCAGACTGATGATATGGTTAATTTAAAAATAGCCTGTCTAAGAGCTGCATGCTCCAGATTTAGTTACTGAAGCTTTGGCACTTTGCTACTTTGGACAAATGGTGCTTTAATCTGCACTACGGTTGTCACGATATTTCAGTTTCAAACTCCATACAATTTTCAATACCACGGGGCAAAAAAGACTGCAAAATTTAAGAGGCACTTTTTAAAAAAATGAAGCTTAGAACAGTATAAACAATAACAATAACAACACTGTTTTAAAGTTATCAAATGTAGTGCAAAAAGACAGGAACATAACTCTAAGGTATGTTTTTCTTTGATAGGGCAAAAAAACAAAAAAGCCAACAATATTTTTAGGTTGTCTGATATAGTGTTGTGTTTCTGGTGACTTGGCGCTATAGTTTCTAGTTGTCTTTTCTGAGCTTTAATCTGGGACTTTAAGAGAAACTGAACACTTTCTAGACACAAATAATTATGTTTCCCTGTTAAAGGAACTCTGTCTATTAAGCTCCAGCATTAATGTTATTGTTTTATTATTAGCCTCAGCCACCAGCCACTACCTTAATGATGATGTAAAAGTGGTTAATGTCGCTACCGGGTAATTGCTGACAGTTAAATGACTATTGATATGAGATTTATACACCATAGGTGTGTAGTAATCGCAAACCCTTCAAAACCCCTGTGCCTTAACCTGAAGTGCACCTCCCTAATGTAACACACATTATTGTTGACACAGGCTGCATAGATACACATTTATGTAGGCTGCCTCATAGGGTCTATATACAGTCACTTAAATCATAATGTTAATGTGTGCACCAGCCAGGTTAACAGTTATGACAACTGTTCAATACTTCGGTGTTGTTGAAATGTGAGCTTTACTGACCTCTTGAAATTCCTCATAAAGTGTTGGGAACTGTTCATGTGTTCAGGCTGCCTGCCCGCCTGTCTGCAGCAGTGCTGTGTGAAGCTATGTGTGAGCTGGAGCAGGCAACAACAACGCTGTTGGTTTTGATACTGTTGTGAACGACTGTCTAATCTGAGAGTAATTTTTAGTGTATCAGTTAGTAGTAATTAGAGTACTGATTTCTTCTGCAACTTTAATCATTACAGTGCACCCATGAAGTCAAGCAAGTAGCTTGCCAATGACGTTTGTTAGCATTAGGATCTAGCATAGCATAATAGACAGGAAAATGAAAAAAAAAAAATCAGGAAAGCTATCCAGGCTCTGTCCAATGGTGAGAAATGGTCCTTGGACAGCACAGCTACTGCTGCTTGAAAAAAAAAAATTGTAATGTGTGAAATATTGATCTACACAAAATAATTATCAGCATTATTTTGTGAAAAAGTACAGATTTCCTCCCACTTTAATCACAAAACCTTTACAGTAGAGCATCACATAGTGAAAAGGAACATTCCTCGTGCCCCGTCACATAATCTGATCCTACTCTGACATACAACTATATGGAAGCGAATCAATACTGCATAATAAGCTGATAGTTTCCCCCACAGAGATGCATCAGTCAAGCTGCCACGGTCACTGCTAACTATGCTGCCAGTATCAGTGATTCATCACCGCTGCCACCGACAGCTACTGACACCAAGAGACCTACTTTGAAGACGATGACACAGAGCAGGGAGGGCAGGAGGAATGGATGGAATGAGTGGCAGAAAGACAGATGAGGGGACGGCAGCAACAATGGCACAGAGCAAGCATAAAAAAAAGAGCAAACAAGGGGAAAGACTAAAAGGTGATCATAATGTAAGAAAGAAAATGGGAAGAAGGAAGTATATATATATATATATATATATATATATATATATATATATATATATATATATATATATATATATCAAAAATTTGAAAATGTTGGCTTTTCGTCTTTTGTTTCTTCTAAGAGAGATAGAAGCTCTGTATCAGTCACATGCATGTGTTAATAACAGTGTTTAACCTAAAGAAAGACAGCAGCAGGACTATACTTTATCAGCTCTAAAATATAGTAATCAAGTTTTCTCATCTATATACCAAGAGAAAAAAGGTGATGATTTGTTATGTCAGATATCAAAGTTATATTGCTTGCCTCATCCAAATATCAAAAGAAGAGTTTTTTCCTCAAAAACACTGAGGAAACATTTGCCTGTAATCACATCCTCACATTGACACTTGGCAAAGTAGAAGAGGAAAAAAAGGTTTACATTAAGGGAAATTTTTCTCTGTGCATCCTTCAAAGCAACACTGCTCAACTCCTCTCCCACCCACACGTTTGTCACCACAGTGGAAATATTATGCTTTTTCTTATTTTCTCTCACATATACATATGGATTCTTATACTACACATGACTAAAGTTTTGAATAATGAGCTTGTGGCCATGTTTGATGTCACAGAGAGAAGATTTCCTTAATCTGGTTTCCATCGATAGGGTCTCAGGCAGGGAACAACTCTGCTCTGAGCAGCTCCACCCACCTGTGAACAAAAAAGTTAGATTTGAAGAAAATGCGAATGCAGATTCCCGTCCTACAGAGAACAACCGAAAGCCAAATGGACAGGAGAAAAAAAATCCCACAAATGTCTTGAAGCTAGTTTTGGTGCAGATGATGGACATATTTGCAATGCTGCAAAGATTCTCTTCATTATTTTACTAACTCTTGCAAGATGTTTTTACAAAGTTGGGCAACAGTGCAGGGTTTTTTTCTCTCTTTTTAGTTAATTTGGGATTTTAGCAATAGACAGTACGAAAGATGTATCTTCTAGGCCTGAAAAGTGGAGCCAGTGTACAATTGCCTCTGTGTGTGTGTGTGGCGTCCTCAGTTTCATAGTCAGATCCAACCCGTGCTCATCATACCAAGTTTCAAAACACCAAGATGGTGATGGTGAAAACACTCAGCTGGAGGCTTTTTAACACATTTCCCTCATGTACACCTATTAAATAACTAATTAATTAATCAATGCTTGATTCCAATGTTTGTGGTGTTCGTTCTCCAAAATGTATGGATGGATATCAGAAAATGCCATTTCCAATTGAGAACGAGAAATTGTGTTTTCCGGTAGGTTTACAGCTTGTTTCTAGAAGCTCCACAATGACAAGCAAATAAGGCAATGCTCACAAACACTTAAAGAGATGGTAGCCAAAACCCTGTTTCAGACCATGGGTGAACTGATGAATTTTTTAACTGTGAATCATTTGTAGACAAGTCCAGCAACAAAAAGTGTATTTGTATTACACGATCAAAGCAGCAGGAGTGAGGCGAGCGAAGGTGCAAGAGGTATGTTATCTCAAATAAATGCAAACGTGTTCATCCACACACACTCTTTTTTTTTAAATAACAAAGCACAATATAAGCACTATGCCCCGAACCCTATTGTCATTACTAAGCTGTCCCATTTCTGTTTGATTGGCTGCCAGCGAAGCCTGCAGCGTAATTGGCCGCATTTCATTGGCCAAGCAGACGGACAGCACTCCTGGGAGGAGTCCATCAGGCGATATCTGTTAACAACATGCACAGAGTTTTACACACACACACACATACGCACACGTAAGGCTAGAGGGGAACTCCCTAATGCCTAATGTACCTTTTACTATCACAGATGGGTCACTTACATTTCTGGGCAGAAGAACAATGAGAATGGACAAAAAAAAGTGGAGTGTGAAATATTGGAGTAGAGGGGCCAGCTGAAAAAGTACAGAGTATGTTGCAAAATTAGTGAAGGAAAAGATACACAAAGACACACACGGTTAGGATAGTTAGGGAGAAAGGGGCATAAAGATCTGGATTGAGTACTATATAATGGACACTACCAGTAAACCATGTGCAGCTAGGCATCATTGTTCACCACCTTCTCTTTTTAAATCATCTGTGACCATTCTGTGTTTACTTTTGTGTCTTCCGAGAGCCTTCATAGTAGCAGTTTGGCAGATTCTAAAGGCGGAATCAGCATCAGAGGGAACGGGTAAAAGCTAGCTGTGTGATCAGCCTACTCATTTCGCATATTTTACAAATTCCTTTTATAAATTTTTTTATTTATTTATTTATTTTACGTCCACTATTTTTGCCAGAAGCAGAAGAGAAAAATATTTCAGCGCAAGCCACTTCTCACTATTTCATACAAGGTTAAGTTCAGAATGGTGTGAAAATGTTTGGCCAATTAATTCTGTTTATCTTTCTTCTGCTCATTAGCATTGCAACAATTAGTCAGTTAGTCATTAATACGTCTTTAATCAACATAAAATGATTAACAACATTTCTGATTGTAATTGCCAAACAGTTGCTGGGTTAATCTTCTGAAATTTGAGGTTGCCTTTAAGTTGTCTCATATGAAAGCAAACTTCATATTTGGTGGGCGTGAAGCATCAAAGGTTGCCATCAAATGATGCCTTGGCAACATGTTGCGGTATGAGGTGACAGGTTTTAGTTTGCGCTCGTGGCTTCATACTTCAAGGAGACTAACTTTGCCATTTTTTTTTTCAAAACATGTAACTGTTAATCAACAATTAAATTTGTTTGAGCACACTGATTGAGACGCGCATGGCATTGCACGAATTTAATGAAGATAACAGTGCCCGTATTACAGATGGATTTTCATACAATTTTCTCTGCATACAGAAATAATGACAAGAAAACATATCAAGCATTCGCCTATTTGCAGGGAACATACCGGGAAGTGCAAAAGGCCATGTAATGCAGTTAAATGCTGTGTGTGATGGAAAACAAAGATGAGTCATCTGTGACGCTGGTTAGAGGCTGAACATCTTGAAGAACATCAGGGTCGTCCTCGCGCGGCCTTGCTGTGATCTCTCGTATGAGGACTAAGGACAGTAATGCTATCTGACTTGAGTCGTGAGTGGAGGGGAGCATCTGTGGATCACTGCTCACACAACAGACGGGGAGAGACTCAACTGGGTCACAAACACGTTTGTACAGCAAGGTTTGAGCAATACGGTTTTTCATCAGACAGCAGACATCGAAGGTTTCCCGTAAACCCCCAAAACCAGGATTTGGTATTTTCTCTATTTATTTTATTTTATTTTTCTTCTTTGTGGTGTGCTATGTCATTTGAAACAGCGCCTTGACCGTTGCAGATGCTCCTGACATGACCGCTGAAAATCACATTCATTTCATGTGAATTTGTAGTGGGGAGAGAAGAGTGGAAGGTAAAGGAGAGGAGCGGGGAGGGAGGAGGAGATTAGATGAGAGGAGAGGAGACAAAGTTGCTGACCCACTTTGTAGCTCTCAAAGTTTCAAATCCTCTTTAAAGAGAAGACTGAGTTGTGGCCAAGAATACGGCAAGAGAGACACACGCACACACATGCATCATGCATGCATTCACCCAGACACACATGTGAAATAAAACATACAAAAGCATAACTGTCAGGCTTGTGACCTTAGACACCATGAAAAATTAAGCAAGTGCTGCTTTTATTTAACACCACATTAGCTCTTTACATCACCTAATAATGGCGGCACTGAACCACACTAACACACACTTGCACACAGTTCTGGTAGTGCTCGATACGGTTTGTTAGTTTTTCTCATTTGACTTGGTCTATTTTAGTCCTGCAAAACCCTCTTTCTCATTCCTTCGCTCTCTGATCCTCCTTCCATTGTCTCTCTCTTTTATCTTTGCTTTGCTTTTTCTTCCTCTTCTATGCTTTCTTGTCCCTCCTCTCCCTCTCCTCGAGACTCTTGGCATATCTCCTCCGCTCACCTCTTTATTCATCACTCTTCTACCGTCTCTCTCTCTCTCTCACTCTCTCTCTCAGCATTTTGTTGATGTCACTGATAAGATCTGCATGTGATTGGCTGGGCCAGATAACAGATAAGAGTGTGATTTGTTTAGGGAGCTTCTCTTTTCCCATCACACCCCTGCCGACTGCAGTCGAATTAATGAACATGCACACATCTATATGTACACGGGCACACACTTTACATGTGGGAATAGAGTGGGAAAGACTGAGGAAAAGAGATCCAGAACAAGAGAGATCAGAGAAAGAAACAGAAAGCTGAAGCAAACAAACAAACAAAAAGAATAGATGGGGTAAAGTACGGGTGAAAAAAAAAACAGTTGCTGTATTTTGCAAATCATTATAGGTCACATATTTCTAACTAAATCAACCAAAGGGGAAATATTTATCTCCTCGTCCTCCTCCCTTTTAACTTCACTTTCATGCCTGCATCATGTTGCTTGTTTGTGAAAGATTCTTCTGAAGATGAAGAAGAGTTATCTCTTGCTACTCTCACCAATTATTTTCATCCTTCAGTGCTCACTGATACATCTAGTTTACAAGTTTTTATCTAAAAAACAAACAAACAAAAAAAACAAGGTGCTAGGCAAGTCTGTCTTTATGCTTGTGTGTCCATTCATCCATTTTCTTAACTACTTATCAAATTCGGGGTTGTTCAGGAGCTGATAAAAGGTCTGTAAAAGAAAAAAAAACTTCCTAAATGTGCTAGAACAGGATAAAAGTTTGGAAAACACTTAAAATTTGAAATCAATATAAGGGCAGCAAAAGTAAATTAATTTCTGAGATCATATTATAGCCATATTAATTTGAAGAAAGACCAGTATGAGCTGTATCAAAGCCCGAACGATATATGATTTTTAAGACCGATACAGATACAGATATTTAGTGATCTAAAAAAAAAACCTGATATATCAGCCGATATTTTTTCTTTCAGACACATCGAAACAGAAACACACATTTATGTGTAGTTATTTATGAGTCCTTTCTAAAATATGACAGATAATATGACTGCAGTTTAAACATATTCTTGTCTTAATGTCACGACATGTCGTGGATACATTGTTTATGCTCCACGAGATTGCTCTGATCAGCTGGTTGTTGCATTTGTGGTGTATCAAGCATGCCACAAACACAACAACCAATAGGAAAATTGTAGCGTGCCCTCTGGTGGAAAAGCTATGCAACATCAGCACTCATAGCATGGTTGACAGGTGTGTTAGTGTGTGTGTGTGTGTGTGTTTGTGTGCATTGTTGGGGATCTACCTGTCTTTTGGGCAAGTCCCCGTGAGGTACATCGTTAAACCTTCATTGGGGTAAGAATTATAGTCATGCAGTATTAGTTATATATAGTGTATGAATGTATGCATGTTAAAGTTAGGCCCTCTGAAATGGTGAAAACAAAGCAGAGGGTTTGTGTGCGTATGTAAGCAGAGGGTTTGTGTGCGTATGTGATATGTCACATGTAAAAAACAAAAGCAGAGGCAAAAGGCAGGTGAAATGGAAACAACAGGCCCATTGCATCCCCCCTAAAGCAACTGCCATTCCCCAGATACACATATGGGGCATTCATTAAATTGTGCCTATTCTACCCAATTATACAAGTAAAGACTTCAATTTTAGCATTACTGCACACAGCTCTCTGTGTTTGTATGGATGTATGCGTAGCATCCACTCATCCTCCTGACTGGAGGCTGAACAGGATACACATGCAATCACGTATCAGCATGCAATGAGGAATGAGGCTCACATGCTAGAGAAAGACTATTTAAAGGATAAATGACAATGTGTAAACAACAGTGGCGCTTCTTTAATTGTTCTTTTTTTGGGGGGGGTGGGGGGTAAAGTCTTCCACATTTGATGCTTGCTCTACTTTTTCCTTCAAATTGTTACCAAAAAGACAAAACAGCATAAATACTTAAGTGGAATGAGTTATCATCTGTGGGCAAACTGAGCCAAAGTAAAAGCCTGCTGTTTCAGCTGTATTCACACTATGTACAGTTACGAGCTCAGAGTATGATGGTCTTCTTGACTCAGCCAGTCATTCTTGAAATCAAGATTTGAAAGGGACCTTTGGAAGGATGGCAAACAGTATTGAGCTATTGAAAGGCTTATATTTCAGAACCCTGCATGTGACAGACTGACAGTTGTAGGACCTTCCAAAGTGCCCCAGAGGAAAAGCGGTTAACCTCAGCGTACACAACATCGAGCTGCTCAGATGGACGAGTACTGCAAGTTGCAAACCTAATCCGGTGGAGCTCGCGCTGAACTGCTAAAAGGATTGGCAGGTAACACCGAAAATCTTTTCAATCTGCACTGTGAAATTCAGATGTGTGCTGAAACGGAGGTTTGTGTACAGCTTGTTGCGAGGTTTATCCGGCTGCTGTGGAATCCGGCATATCGAACAAGAGTGTCACTCAGCATCCTGCACCAAATATTTGGGGACATAGTGTTACACACTTACCAAGTGGTGCTTCATTTTTCTCCATTTAAAAAATGCCGCACTCTCTCCGCCACTGCAAACTGACTCCCTGTCTCCACAATTCAGTGAAACCGTACAGCTGATCCTCTACAGGGAAAACTCAAAACATTCCGAAGTTACAACAAACTACTGAGGTGGCAAATCTGACATCAGTGATCAGTGAAGCGTTAAAATCTGGTTACACAACCAATAAGCGAATCTTGATCGTTTTTTATTTATGGTGTCTCATTCTCCCTTTTCTTTTTCTCTTTCTCCCTCCCCTTCAGTATCCCTACTGTGGCCCCTCCTCTCTTCCTCCCTCTGCAGTACAGTCTTTATCCTATTACAGCCTCCTTGCTTCTGTGGAGCAGTTTCAGTTGTAGACACAATGAAAGCTGGCAGGATACATTACTTAGCACCATACTCCTCCCACCCTTTGTGGTTCTCCCTTCCTACCCATCACCACCACCCCCAACACCCCTCACCTCCTTTTCCTCACTCTAGCTTTCAACAGTGAATTCATTTTTTCATCATGCTGTTATTTTTTTTCCTCCTTTGAATTTGTCTCATTTTATCTTGCCCCAATTTTTCCTTCCCTGGTTAGTTTTCTGTGCACCTGCAATTCCTTTCCGTACTACAGAGTGTACCTCACTACTAATGAATGATCCACTGCTCTCATTCTTTTCTGCTGCTACTAAAACCAAAGGCTAAAAACACTTTTTTTTTTTTTACATTATTCTGTTTTTGACATGCAGAAAAACACTTGCTCAGGAAAGAACAGTCAGATTGTGATTGTACTGATGATTTCAAGTTAAAGGGAAAAAAAAGCTGGAATAGCTGGAGATAAGGTTTTCAAGCACAGCAAAATCCATCGGAATGAATAAAAGCGTCTAGGCTCTCTTAATGTCCGAGTGAGCTGAAAGGGTCACAGATGGATGCACTGTACTTATAGTAATCAGCGAGCACCAACGCAGAGTATTGAAATTCCTCTAATAGCAGGTAGATATACTCAAGGATGGCCTGAAATCATAATTCATTCAATTTGATGCCATCCTAGGTCACTCCAGTCACATAAATCACCAAGCCACTCATTTTGTGGGCTAACTCTGTGTGTTGATGTAACTGACAGCAGGCTGGTTATACATTTTAAGCTCTATGTGTGCATCAGGGAGGAGCATTATCCCCATTACAAAAGTGTTTTCTATGTAGCTGCTCCCTGACTGTGACTTTGCAGTAAGGACCTTTCTCTTATTCATTCTTATTCCCTCTATCTTCCAGACATTGTTTCCCTAACCCAAAAGTTAAGGCATTCTAATCTATCTTTCTCTTTAATGAGAAAAAAAAAAACTCTACATTTTTGGGAAAAAAAATAAAAGTTTGCTGACTGTCAGCAAACAGTATCGGCTTCTTTCAATCTAACTAATAGTGCCTTTCGCAATTCAAAAAGCAAGGTTTTCCGGAGTCATAAAGTACACATTTGATGGAGCAGATGGATGTATACTGCTTCTACATTTGTATCGGCAGTGCATTCCAACCCAGTAGTTTGGCAGGGAGCGATCCCTGCTGATGGGAAGGGCTTTGAATGTAGCAGAGGTTTTATTTGACAAGCCCTGCATGGAGACCTGATGGCCGACTGGAATGCTCCCAGGGAGACAGAGCTGATCTCTTTATCTGTCCGCCCTGTATCCTATTAGAGTATCACCTCCCATCACACCCTCTATTCAAAGGATGAGAACAGCTTTTACTAAGCTGCACACTCTGTCTAGTCCTCTCTTTACCTTTCTAACTGTCCATGTCCCCTCTTTTTCCTCCTTTCTCTCCCAATCATTGCCACACATTTTCACTCGTCACCATCTAAGTGTTTCTCACGCAACTGGGTTTCCTAACTGAACAATAAAATGGGACATGGGTGATTTCCTTCCAAAAATGACCCGTGAGACAATTTTGTAGCATGGTCACATATGATTGTTAAAATAGCTTTTTGTCATGACGCCGCTGTGTGGCAGGCAGGATTTGGACCCCAGTACAGCAGTCTGGAAACAGGATTCATGCTTCTAACAGCTTTTGTTGCTGGAGTCTCTCCAAAAAGAATAACAACAAAAAAAAGGAAGCAAACTGGGCAGAAACCAGGAGTACAAATTAAAGCACAAAAACACACTGCTCTAGAAACACAAGAAACAAAAGACGATCATAGTAAAGCAGGAAGTAACAATACACATACTAATACATTTAACTTGACAAAGATAAACAATACAAAGCTAAATATCCCATAATGTCCAGAAAAAGTCAAATCCTGGGTCCAAGACGCACAGAGAGTGGCAGTTTTTCAAAATTAATATCAAGCTTCTTGATACATTGCTGAAAGATACCAAAACTGGCATGCACACTTTTTACACCAAAACACTGACTATCACCTCCTCAAACATAAACGTTTGCAGGATGGTAGCAACAGTATTTTCACACTTACTTCATAATTCAGAAAGCCAAAAAAAAAAGTTTCTTTGGTTCAAAAAAAACATATTGTGCTTCTTTTAAGACATCTGATACTGTAATTTTTCAAGAAAATGCAGTCTTGTTTTGGTTCTCTCTCAACTCTATTCTTCTGTCATTTCCCTTTGCTCTCTCTCTCTCTCTCTCTCTCTTTTTTTTTTTTTTATCCACTTGTTTTCAAAGCAGCAACTGCTGGCCAGAGAACTGCTGAGGCAGCACCGGGTCCAATTTCTGAAGCACCACACAGACCCCATCAAACAAGCGATACCCAAAACACAGTGGCAGAGAGAGTGAACAAGCGAGAGAGAAACAGGATTGGGGGGGGGGCAGTTGCTGCTGCCCAGGACTGCCTGCCAAAAATCGATGAGGGATATACCGATGACTGTAGAACAACCCTGCTGGTACAACCAACAAAGAGTTTTGTTTTCTCTCTGTATATATATATATATATATATATATATATATATATATACACACACTTTATATATACATAAAGTAAAAACATGCAGGAGTGATTTTATTCACATGTGCTATGGTAAAGAATCACAAGACGCATTTTGTTGCCAAATTGTTCTTTGATTCAACGTATTTCTATATAATACAGGGAGAAGATGAAAGAGTTAAAAGGCTGTTTTTATCAGTGGTTTTCGTGTGTGTGTGTGTGTGTGTGTGTGTGTGTGTGTGTAGTAGCCAGATTGACACCATTATGTCTTCTCTCCCTCCCTCCACTCCATAAGCCAATTCGCCCTCCCTCGCCACTGTGCCATTAAGCAGCTTTGCAGGGGTACAGCGACGACTGCAACTGTGCGAATGTGTGTTCCGAGATTTTGTGTTTGCATTTCCATGTGCAAAACTCAAGAGCTGACTTCAGAGTAACCCCAAAGAGTGCTTTACTACCAAACACATCTTCTCTCTCCAATATCTCCAGTACATTACCCTTGTTTCACCCTATTGCACTTCCTCACACACTCTCTCCATTTTTGTCACAGTAATCTGTTCAGGCGACCCAGCCTTGAACTTTTAATAATATTAAAACAATAAAGTAAAGCAACACAAGTGTGAACCCCATTCTAGGCAATGTTTCAATATTTTTTTTCTTTTTTTTTTTTTTACTCTAAATGCATTGCCAAATGTTATTTATTCACTGGAGAGAGCACTATGAGTACAGTTATTACAATTATAATACAGTTATAGTATTAAGTCTTTAAGTTTATTCTTATTCTCAGTACAAGATGACCACAAAACAGCTATTACAACTTTTTCCCGTCATTTCAAATACATTTAAACTGGTGAGAAATCTCTCATACATGTGGGATCATTAATACAGAACTCCTTTACTCCTTTTCTCCATTCTTTTTTTCCCTTTTATCATTTCCTTCCATTCCACAGTCCTTCCCTCCTTCTTTTCACTGCAGTAAAGTCTGCACACAGGACTCTGTGTGTGTGTGTGTGTGCATTTTGTGTGTGTGTGCATGGGTTGTCAGGTTCACTAGAAGCTCAGTGGCAATCAATAAGTATTTGGGCAACAGCTCAACATCATTATAGAGGGATACTGAGAATCACCCTGGGTGGACATTGCGTGTGTGCACGTGCGCGTGTGCGTGTGTGTGTGTGGATAGCAGCTACCTGCAAATGGCCATGCTGCAGTAACTAGAACACAGAACTTTTCTCCTTATATATAACTTGTCCTGCTTGTAGCGAGCCCAGTCTGCCACTCAAACTCTTCTGACACAATTTGTCACAGAATGTTTAAGCTTCAGTTTTGAATGCACCTCATTCATCTTATTATTTGTAGCATAGTTTCATTAAATTGGCGCACAGTGTTTCAGACACTTTGAGTGTGCCGATTCTAATGAACTGTGCCATTAAGCATAAAGGGTGCAGGTACAAGTATTTTTCAGTCTCTGTTGCAAAACAGGTGTAAGATGTTAAAAAGGAAAACAGCTGCTGATACTTGCTGAAGAGTTTCATATTCCTGCTGCATTTACTGACAGAAGTACGGTGCAGCATCATGGACAAAAACGATACCACTGAGAATCACTTGGAGGCTACATCCTTGCCAAAGCCAGCAAGCGATTTGACCAATGAGAAGCCAGTACTGGTAACTTTGCCATTAGCACGCCAAAGCTGGCAACCTATTGACTTGGCTCATCATTAGCATGGCAAGGCTAATTACATTAGCTAAAAAGTGACTGATGCTGTTCTTTGTTTGTAATCCATTGGCAGATTAAAGTCAAGTGCAGCATATTCCTGCCACAAGCTATCCCTTGTGTTCTACAATAAATAGAAATATAAATATTCATGTGCACCCTCACAATCTAAGGAGATATGCCCAGGAGTCAGGAAAGCAAAGGGAGTATGCTGGCAGAACCTGAGGGGAAAGTGAAAAATAGGAGAATTCAGTTTTCAAGTTAAAAATTTTCACCTTATGGAATTATGCTACGGTGATGTCACATATTAGTTTATGAAGCCCTGTTTTGAAGTTTAAAGCTGAGTGTTTCCACTATCACCATCTTGGTTGCATAAAAATGGATGTGAGGAGGAAAGGTGGGTCTGACTCAGCCGCATAGTGTCAAACCACGTAACATTACAAAGCGGGGTCAGTGAGTGCTGAGGCGCACTGTACGTAAACGTAACCGACGCTCTGCTGACTCAGTAACGGCACAGTTGCAAACTTCCTCTGGCATTAGCAAGTGCACAAAAACTGTGGTGTTTTATACCGCAGAGCTTCATGGCACGGGTTTCTATGGAGAAGGAACTCCTGTATTAATGTGTAGGTGGCCCAGTGCTTTTATCCATTTGCAAAACCAGCAAAAGCTAAAGAATAAAAAAGCCAAATAAATCACAAATTACAATGCAAGCAAGCTGGTTTGAAGTACTTAAACATGAAGCTGTGGGTTATTGGGTTACAGAAAAGCTTACAGGTAATAAAATATCTATAAATACTCTGAGTGATCACTATTCTTTTTATTAACTGACCTGCCCTTTCACTGCTGTGTAGAATAGCAATTTTGAGTGTCTTAATGGCCTTTAAGACAATATGTGTAGTGTAGTAATTACTGCATTAAAGCTCACCACCCTGCGTAAATGCAACAAACATGCATCAGCAGCATGGGGCATGCATGTAAGGAAGTGGGATTTTGATGACAGTTACATCTGTATTTGACAAGACCCTCAGGCACAGAGTAGCAGTGATATGACTGCGGTACATCACAGACATGATGATGTTTTCTAAGGACGTAGGAGTATTTTAGATGGAACATTAATGTCAAATGGTTGGCTTACGGCAGATGCGTAAGAAAGGGGTTTTATAAAAGAAGACTGGTAAATGTGAATTCGCATTAGCCTTTAGGTGTCTAAAGGGATAAGTAAAAGGGCCAAAATACACTCAGATAGCCCAACATGCACATTCACACAGATGAAATAATGATTGACTCCCATAGCAAAGTGACAGCCTTGGAGATCTGAGTCTCTAGGTGCAGCACACACATGCTTGCCTGACTGCAAGAGAGGTGATGAAGCTGCTTCCATCCTGCTTGTCCGTCCGTGTGTTTGCTTGTGTGTCAGAATAAACGTGCATGTGTTAAAGTGGCACACTAAAAGGAAGCTGAGAAAATCAGATCATTCTGCTGCAAAGTCCCACGGGACGACAATAATAGGGTATTTCAGGAAGTCTTTTACAAGCAGACTCACCAGGGAACCAGGTGTGTGGGTGTTTGTATGTTGATGGACATGTGTGTGACAGAGAGCACGAGAAAGAACAAAGGTATGTAGGATTAAGACATCTTTGGACTCCATCGCATTCCCAGCTTTGTTTGCACCCAGAGTGTGACGCTCAAAGCTTTAGTAGAAAGTCAAGAGGCTGGAAAGATATCAAAATGGCTGACTACTGATACATAAGAGTCCTTCTACCAATATAAAGCAGCTTCTGTGGGTTAATAAAACATTTAGTGTTGTTTGGTTGGCAACTAAGACATTACTTCAAAGATGATATAATAGCCCCGAGTAATAAAAGTCACAGATTAACAGATGTAGGAAAAGGGAGCTTATTTCTACACTAATGGCAAGAGAAAACAAAGAGCATGCATCTCAAAAATCAACTGCATCATGGGAAACATGATACAGTACTGTGCAAAACTCCTGAGCCTCCAGCCTCCAGATCCTGGATCTCAACATTATTAAAGCAGTGTGTATTTCCACGTATGTATGCACGTGTTTCAATAGATTGCTGCACCTATTTCCCACAAATAGGTGGCTCGAGACTTCAGCACAAATTGCATATTCTTTAATAAATCCGTAAAATGTCCCAGTTTGACACTATATGATGATTGAATGTATGTTTTTTGAAACCTGTACTGAGCAATATTTTAATCTTTACATCTCTGAGATTCTAAATATAAACCAGGATTAAGGTTTGGATGATTCTCTTTTCCCTCCCCAGTGAAGAATGTTAAAAGTGACACTTCCCTCCAAAATCCTTCCCCTCTCCCCTTTCTCTCTCTTTCTCTTACTCTCTCTCCCACTTTAAATCCTTTCTTATCTCATCCTGTCCTTCCCTCCAGCTTCTTCTCATCATTCCACTTAAACTCTTTCACTAATGAGTTCCTCCTCTTCCTCCCCACCATCCTAACCCCTCCATTCCCAGTGCCCACTTCCTTTGCCTTTTGTTTCAGTAATGTCAGTCTTCTGAAAAAACCCCAAAACAAAACAAAACAACAACAGAAAAAGTCAGAGACTCAATGAGTGCAGCAGATATGTATGCTACTAATTCCGTCTGTGTCGCGGACGATTTTTGCCATGACTAAATGTTTCACTTTTGGTAGGAGGCATGCGGAATGGGTGAGCTGAAAGACTTGCACACACTAATGAGGTGCGTTATTTCAAAGGGGTGCATTATGGTCAGCATCTAAAACCTGGCAAAAAATAAAAATAAAATATATATATATATATATATATATATATATATATATATATATATATATATATATAAGAAAAATACATATGAGCACGAAGACCAAATCAGAACAAGACAAATGTTTGTCTGTACGAAATTATGCCAAAAACACTTGTTACTCAAAAAAAGTACAAAATGTATTACACATTACTTGTTACTTTTTTAAAGTAATGCATTGCATTACCTAATTACTCCCAGAAGAAATACATTTTTACACTTTGCGACCTCCACGGCAATTCTACTGTGGAAATAGGTGCAGGTAGAAATGGAGGCTACAGTGCTGCAAGCCTGACTACTCATCACAGCCTCTGTTACCTGTTGAAGATCAGCCTCTGGCCTCTGGAGCTTGGCTGAGGTCAGCATATATACACTCAGTCTTTGCTACTATTGGGTTAGCATGCTGTCTGTGCAGATGCTTGCATATTAGCAGTACAATGCAGTTGTTTTTGTACTGGATGCAGTTTGCACTTTACCATCACACTATTCAGCTTGCGTGCAATACAAATAGAAACGGTCAAAGTTCAAATTTCCTCAAAAAGTTGTAAACTGCTAGCTGTACCCTTTTCCTCCTCTCTGCACAGGGACTGAAATCAGCTGATTGTGCAGGAAAATAAGGCATGTTTTATTCTTTCTATCCACCCAACCTTTGTAACTCAAGTAATGGCAGAATTACAGTGTGATTACTGAATTTAGTACAGTAACGTGTTACATTACTGCATTACAAAAAAATGTAATGTGATTACAGTAAGGCACTGGGTGTACGACATTACACCCAACACTTGATACAACACAAGGAAAGAAAATACAACAGACATCGTTAATGCACATGGACTACTGACTGACTACTGACATCAAAAAATGATGTGATTCATTCATATTTTATCTTGAACAAGTGGGTCATGCAAATATGTTCAGTTATTATGAGAGCTGAGCATTGTAATTATTGCATGAACAAAGGAACGCACTTAATTGGCATCAATTATAATATAAATGGATATTTCTTGCTTTCACAAGTTACACTGGGGCTGTGGTGTGAATACCTGGCAGGCCATGCCGTGTGGAAAGAAGAGGAAACTGCAGAAATACTGTCATGATTTAAGATGAGTGAGTCAAATCATGACAATAGTGAAGGGTTCACTATAACCTGATAGCAGTTTTGAAGTCCAGCATCTTCATACAGTATGTGCTCTTGTGTATTTGATTCTCTGGCTAAATTCTTCTTTCAGAGTTTGCAAAATCAGGTTACAGACACTTTAAATCATTTTAGAAATTGAAACGAGAAGTTGTAGTGACTTAGCAAAAGGATTTGTTACGCTGAACTTCAGTTGCTGTGTGATAAAAATCATCAGGGGAGGCGAGTTTCACATCCACTCGCTTAGAGCTGAGCCAGAAAGGACCAGATTCATGTTTGAGTCATATTGAATGCAGTGGAGCACATCCCGTCCTTCCAGTCCCTCTTCACTCTCCTTTTCTACATCTTTCACTTCCCATCACTTCGCCATTGCAGCTCAGAGAAGGCCAATAACCTTGCAGTGTGTTTGTGTTTGTGTGTGAGTGTGCGTGTGTGTGTGTTAAGGATAACAGCTGCGCATTAAGCTTCCTCTCTGACACTAATAACACTTCCACACAACAACAAGAAGTACATACTGTAGCAGTAATAACAGGTTGTTTATACGTAATTTTTCTTTCACTTCCAGATCTTAATTCCCTTGTTTCATACTAAAATTCTCAATAAAGCTCCAGTGCCGTGTAAAAGTATTAGCTTCTGGGAAACTATTCTGTGGACTGACGAGGGACAAAAGATGAACTTTCTGGAAGGTTTGTGTCCCGGTTACAACTGGTGTAAAACTAACACAGCATTTCACAAAAAGCTCATTGTACCAAGAGTCAAACATGGTGGTGGTAGTGTGATGGTCTGGGGCTGCTTTCTGCTTCAGGACCTGGGGGACCTGCTGTAATTGATGAAACCATGAATTCAAAAAAAAAATAAAGCCAAACCAATATGAAAAGACAAAGCTCCCAAGTGGGACATGATCAGGGTCACCCTATCTTGACTTTTTTATTTAAAAGAAGAGGTCTATGATGTTTACTTTTTACTTGTAACATCCATAGTTAGTTCTCTTTATACTTGCCCCAGCAGTCACCACAGCTTCAGCTGAATCCATTCAGGAGTCTTTCCAGCCGTCTTTTCCTCAATGTCAGAGCTTTGGGTATCTATAGCCCCTGCTTTTTGAGGCAAAGGCACAACTGGGGCTGATCGGATGGATGGCCAAATCTTATTTCATGCTTGTTACACACATATACACACACACATTCATATACACACAAACACTGTCATCCGTTCATTAGCTGCAACAGGCTAATTGGGCTTGGGGAGCCTGGAGCAGCAAGATGAGAGAAGGGAAAGGAGGCCCTCATTATGAGCGCTGTGGATGGTGGACATAAAGGTTAGTGTTACTGAATCTTGCTGTCCCACTTCATCTCTCCCTGAATGACGTAAGAGACAAAGATGGAATATAGAAGGTAAGACTGAGAGGGAGGTGAAAAAAAAAAAAAGAGCGACAGACACAAAAAAGCACTTTAACAAGGAGGGAGAGATGTGATACCAGAGATTTCTGTATGTGTGCAAAATGTGTGCATATGTATGTGTGCCATGGGTTAAATCTTTGTGTGTGCCTCATCACCAAGGTCAGGGTGCCCATAGGCAGTTCATTCTAGTTGGCCTTGCTAAACACAGAAAAATACTCTTTTTTTCCCTCTGTTTTGATATCATGCTGCACTCCTTTATTGCTTCCTTTTTTTATTCTCCCTTTGTTTCATTCCCCTGTGCTCCCTTCTCAGATTACAATCTAATTTTCTTTTGTTAGAGTCTCTTCCCTTTTCTTTGTCCCATCACACTCTTTTTTTTCCCCCACTGCAGGCACTCAAAAAGGGGCTCTATGAAAACAGTGATCTCCCAATACCAACAAACTGGTTTGATTCATTTCCTATCTCACCAAGTGCTTTCTACTTAAGGTTTCTCCCCTCGTTTCTCAATCGTCTGTCTCTCTCTCTCTCTCTCTCTCTCTCAAGTGCACCCATGACCAGGCCAAAGAGACTCTCCATTAGGAGAAGAAAAAAAAACTACACATGTTGCTCATGCTTCCATTTTAAGCTAACATTTATAAAATGAGGATATATTTCACATGGGCTCACCAAAAATGGACAACAGAAGCCTGGAAAACTATAATCTGGTCTGATTGGTGTCAATTTCTGTGGTAATATAGTGTCAGAATTTGATGTAAACAACATGAGCATGCATCCATCCCGCCTTCTATCAACACTTCAGGTTGTTGTTGGAGGTGCAATGGTGTGGTCAATTTCCTTGGCACACTTTGTGCCTCTTAGTACCAACTGAGCTTTGTTTAAACACCACAGCCTACCTGGGTTTTGTAGCTGATCATGTCCATGCCTTTATGACCACAGTGTACCCATCTTCTGATGGCTGCTTCCAGCAGGAAAACGCGCCATGTCACAAAGTTCAAATCATCTCAAACTGCTTTCTTGAACATGACAGTGAGCTCGCTGCACTCAAATGGCCTCCGCAGTCACCGGATCTCAAGCCAACAGAGCACCTTCGAGATGTGGTGGAACGGGAGATTCACATAGGTATGCTGTATCTAAATCGAAATGTTTTATTAATGACATTAATGATGGCTTTGTCGAATCCAAATTTACACATTTATTCTGTAATTGTTCAAGACAGAGTGCATTTCCTGACATGTCAAATTATCCTCATCAAAAAGTCAACAGGCCGAATAAAGCTGAGTAAAACTGGAGCATTTAATTATATCATGTCTCATTTTGGTGCCTTACTACAGGGACGGTACTTCCACAGTGGCCCATTACTTTTACCTCAAAGCTCTAGTTTTGCAGAAGATATGGTGTGATTGTCGTGTATGTTAAGTGGAATCTGGCAGGCATGTAAATTGCACCAAATCATTTAGTCTACTATTTACACTATTTACAAGATTTTGTACCTTTTCTGTGAAAAGCAGTGGCAAGGGAGACAACAGTGTTTGTATCTAGTATTGATTTTTTTCTCTTCTCAAAATCGATAGTTTGTAAAAAGACACAGGTATTGTAATATCAATATTTACATCAACACGGCGCCCATCATTAGTGCTCAGATATCAGTCAGAGTGAAAAGCACACTGACAAACAAGGCATGCAAACACAGGCACACACACACACACACACACACACACACACACACACACACACACACACACACACACATACATGCATACACGGAGCATCTGCTGAGTGTGAGAAACAAAAGAGGCAGACTTTATTGTCTGAATAATTACTTTACACGCCACGCTCACTCTGAAAGTAACCACAAGACACACAGGGAAATGCAACACACACTGGAACCATCTAAACAAACACCCACAGAGTGGATTACACATCTTTCCCTGGTCGATACCAAACACCGTCATGCTGCCTTTGCCACCAGGAAAAATCCGTGTGTATGCGTGTGTGAAGGTTCTTTGCTCCTTATGCTTTCAATTGAAGTGTTCCTCCATTCACCCCATGTTCAAGCACAATTTAGACACACATGCAGCACATGTACGCTCACAGGCATATCTCAACGCACAGACTATGATCCCCAGTAATGCTGCCTTGAAGCATGCAGGCGACTCTGTCAGTACTGGTGGAGTATTGCTATGATGCTGTCAGAGCTACTGAACAATTTCCTTTTGTTTTATGATAAGCATCTTGCACACATGCACACAGAAACACGCACACGGAAGCAAACACACACACATGCCCCACGCTGTTCATCATACGCAAAAGACAAAACTAAGAAAAAGTCTGCACAAGTAAGTCCCATAGGTGCAAAGTGACTAATTAATAATTAAATTCCCTGTACACTAATGACTTATTTTCAAAAGACTCAGTACTCAGAGGACTTATTTTTTCCCTCAAGTGAGGTAGTTGATGTATCTCAGAGACACAGAAGCTCCATCAGACATATATGAACTGCTAAAAGGAATCACTGGAAAAATTATTGTCTGGACCACATGCCGCCTTTCCCGCTGGGGTCCCTCGAGTTTATGTTGATGATGCAATGTAAAGAAGAGGCAGTTCTACTGCAATGAAGGTGGCAAATCTCTCTGTGAGCATCAAGAAATAGAGTGGCACCAGAATCTGATCGAGACGCTTCCCTGTGGACGTATTACAGACACATTCAACTGGAAGGAGACCCTGGGGCAGACCCGGAATTCACTGAGGAGATTACATATCCCTTGTAGTCTGGAAGCACCTTCAGGTGAGCTAAGAGGAGCAGCAAAACAGTGTTTAGGAGATAGGAGAAGAGTGTTAAGTCCATTTTCTTTCTTTTACCAACTAAATCCTAATATTTATTGGAAAACAAATTGATGAAGCAATTGATTAGTGCACTTTTACTTGTTATTCTTTATGATTTGTCCATACAATGCTACACATTCTAAGCGCATTTGTCCAAAAAGCAAGAAAACAAGCAAGCAATGGCCTGATACAGGGTCAGTGAGCTTATCTTGCTGGGGAGGCTGTAGAAGACTGCTAACCCAACCTCTCTATCACTGTGCCAGCTATTTACTGAATACTGAAGAGTGTCTGGTGCAGTGAATCCCAAGTGTACAGAGTATGCTTATTATGAAACATGAAAATGTGTCTTAAAGAAGTTCCATCCATCCATTTACTTCCACTTATCCTGTTCAGGGTTGCGGGGGGGGGGGCTGGAGCATAGCCCAGCTGACATAGGGCGAGAGGCAGACTACACCCTGAACAAGTCACCAGCTAACACAGAGAGACAGACAACATCCACACTCACACCTACGGGCAATTTAGACCTAACCCCAGTAAGTGCATGTGGGACTGTGGGAGGAAACCCACACAAGCACGGGGAGAACATGCAAACTCCACACAGAGAGAGAGAGAGACACCTGGGCCAAGGTGGAATCGAACCCAAACCTTCCAGATGGTATTCTAACTGTGAGTCAGCAGTGCTAACCACCATGCCACCGTGCTGCCCTCAAAGAAGCTCTTATTTAATAAAATTTACTAAGCAGTGTGATGAGTAGTACTGTATTAGCATCAGTAGTTTGGGTTTTGGTTTTCCATGCAGATTCCACAGATTTTAGTTCACCCACCTGTTAAAGAAAAAAAAAACTCAATCAAATGAAACTCTCTTTGGTTTAGGGTTGTGCTGATCTATGAAAATCTTCTTGAAAAGCTGAATTCTAGCAACCTTGTGTAAAATACCTAATAAAGCAGTCTTTGATCTTAATCTTCTGTGCATGCACGCAATGCATGGCTGACATTGTAACATTCTTACTCAGCTCTGATCCTTTGATACTCTCACCAGTCACAATGCCACAAGTCCTGCAAGACTGGCAATATCACACAGAATATGGCAACTTCTGTTCAATCAGGCCTCATTATCCCATCTAATAAATTCATTATCACATGTCCATGGCTCAATGTGACCACAGGCAGATGTTCACTGACAATATTTTAGCACAGCTATAGTAGGGCAAAATCTTCATTAGTGTGTTGTTTTCGGTGTTTACATCATGAACTCGTGTGGTCAGATTTCATTATCAGGGACCCGGCTCTGCTCAGCAGAGGGACAGATGCTGCCAACACAGAGACAGCTTTGCAGCGCTAGCCTTCGCTTTCTGGCATGGACATATGTGGGTTGCCGGGGGCTGCGGCTGTCACAGGCTGTAGCTCTTCTCAGAGCTAGCTGATGCGAGCGGATGGGGTCGATGTGATTGGCTGATAAGAACAGAGCTATTTTGTGCATGTGTTGTGCGTGTGTGTGTCTGTGTGTGTGTGTGTAGGTGGGTGGGTGTGTGTGTGTGAGAGACAGATTGAGAGGGGAAAAGAGTGCACGCATGAGGGACACGATGGGTTGGGTGGCTGGTCGCAGGCCAGTGTGCTTTATTGCTGAATTATAAACATCTGTAAGCAGACAGTGGGACCCAATATATTTTGACGTGAACTCTCACTCACACATGCACAGGCAGCACAGACTCGAAGCAGCAATGAAAATGCTTTAGAAAAACACTGACAAGGCAGAAGACAGGCAAAATAAAGGTGATTTCACCACACAGGTACAGAGAATGGATAGGAGAATAAAGGCGAAAGAGAGGAGAGAAAAGAGAGAGAGAGAGAGAGGAGGAAAGGGAGAAAGCAAAAATTTGGGGAGAGAAGAGAGGGCTTGGGGGGGGGGGCTGTGGGATAACTGGGAAAGAAAGGAACACAAGAAAGGAGCCAGGAGAAGAAGGAAAGGAAGGAGGGAGGGAAGAGAGGTTAGCTGGATAAGTGGGGCAGTGCTGCAGCGTGACACATCAGCATTCTGAGCACAGCGGCAGAGAGCAGCGCAACAAACGCAGTCGCACCCAGAGTCCTTCTTCTCACACACTCACACACACACACACACACACACACACACACTTGAGACATAGACATATATAAAACACATGCACACGCTTCAAGCATGTACAGCGCTGAAAGGCACAGTGTGCATCAAGCACACACACCCAGAAACCAGCTTTTAATGTTCTGATGAAAGCACAAACTGCCAGGTTGCATAATTTACTCTTAAAACACATACAGTCAGATGGATACAACTATAAACATATGCAGTACAATAGATGACAGCTGATTTGAGACTGCCTTAGCCACTGCAGAGCTACAGATCCTGGGTGTTCCCTGAAATCCAGCAACATTACAGAGTACACCGAGGGGATGCTGATGTGACTAAAGCATCCTCAGTGTTGCACTGTGAAGCCTATTCCACTCTACAAAATGGGCTGTTCAGGATTCATTATCTGGATGCTTGATTAATATTGATCGGATGACTGACTGAAGTTTGTTTGATTGATTGCAAACAAATTGCAAAGAGTGCTTTTCTTTTATTTAATGGTATAAGCAAGAACTGACTGAAACTGGTGGACATAACTGCTATCTGGTGAAGTGTATAAAGTTTAAAAAGCACTGAAAAATTAGAAGAGGCACAAAAGTATGCAGATTACTGGCACACAGTGGTCTTATTGCTCCTGTTAGAAAGTGCATACCAGTAGAACCTACCTCTTGCCCAGATCTGACCCAAAGGCACAGAGGCAAACACAACAGAAGCAACAGACAATCCTGAAAGCTTTGTCTGTGCATTCTTCTTCACCCGGGCAACAAATATCTACACCTTAAAAAAAAAGCTGAGCTTGTGTACGGAAAAATGTGACAACATCCATGACCCGGGGGTGTGTAATGGTTCTGCAAGGCAAAATGAAACTTGTAATTCAGGTGAATCAGGTGAGTGGATTCAGGTCAGCGCAGGCAGTATTCATATTTTGAGAGCACGGCAGGTGGAGTAAAGGTCGCCACACATTCACTTGAGAGCTCCATTTACTGACAAAATTTCAAACCCACTAAGAAAGAGCCAAGTTTCAAAGATGTGGATTAAACTAAACCCGAGGAATCAAAGAGGGGCTGCGTATGATTTGACTCCAAATACTGAAGGATCACTGAGAGCTACTGTGCATGCTGCATTTTAGTACTTAAGGAAAAATTTTGGCAGACAACAGAGCCTTCCTTTAATTCCATTCCAGTCTCTTAAGGGAGGGAATATAAACCTCTAATGCTAACTTTTTGCAGGAGAGGGGCTTCTTTCATATAGCCATTACAATAATTGGGAATGAATGTTCTATCATTAGCAAATGAGTGCCATTAATTTCTATTGGAGTCTGATTTAACTGAATGTGACTTGTTTCTGACCTTACTAGACAAAAAAAAAAAAAAAACTCATAATAAGGTTTAAAAGTCCAGTGAAGCCAGGATGTTTACTCCATTACTGCATGTTTCAAAGTTGGGTTTCATCTTTTTGAGAAAAGCTCAAATTAGAGTAATATAATATGTATAAAAAATGCTTAAACAAAGTCATAAATGTGTAAGGTGTGAAGAATTATATATTTTTTAATCTTTGATAAAAAAAGATATGGCTTGGTAATTTTTCGGCTATTTGCCTGCTCTGTTTTCTTAAAGATTGCTGCTAAGATCAGTGTGTTGTTCATGTCATACTTCATCAGATATCTGCACACCTTTTATATCCAATTATAAAGATCATTTGTGTCCAATTCATTTTAACTTTTGCATCATGAGTCAATGTGAAACTAAAGCAGGGAGCAGCTCGGAAGAATTTACTATGCTGATCTACTCGTCAGCAGTGTGCTGCATGAACCATAGTGAACTGGACCAAACAGTACTTTATATGTGAGTAATAGGGAGCCTCTAGTGGTCAGATGGAATGACTACACTCATTATTATAGACCTATATCTGTAATAACATGTTAATATAAATAAAATAATTTTAATATGCAAGCTTGATGTGTGATGGCCCAGCAGTACCACATCATTCCATGCAAAGCACCTGCTCACTAGATACCACTTTTATTTCAGCAAAAATGTGCACACACTGATATGTATACACACTCACATATGCAGACACACACAGACATAAAGGTTCTATCCATCATGTATGCATCATCTTATGATTGTACAGGAAAAAATGCATGCCTCATGCTGTTAAGTGTATGTATGTGAAGTCTAGCATCTGTTCTGCTAAGGGTCCTGCAGTGAATTTCCACCACCTGCAGAATGCTCCATTGTAACTGACCTTACGAGGGAAGGCAGAGGTAAAGTCAACTCTCTCTTCAGGATCAGTGCGGGAGTTACTTTAACACTTCCCAAACCATCCCAAACTGTAAAGAGAGCCGATTACTCTAGCATATCTTACTCTGTTCACTGCTAATGTGGGCTGCTGTGAACACAGACTTTCAGAGGGGTGTACTATGAGGGAAAATTAAGACTCCCCAGTTGTCCTATTAACACTTTTCTCTAGGATACCTTTTGGTTTGATTGTTTTGTTGTTGTAGTTTTCCATTTCATTCACAGTAATTATGTGATTCTGTACTGAATTGATCTTTTTAAGTCAATAATTGTTGCTCCTCCACCTTTCAAATGAAGTGAGAATTGAAGCCCGTCCTTATAGCTTCCATGCTATCAAAATTATACCCGTTTGCCCACTTTGTTGAGTGCATCACTTTGCTTGTTAATGCAACTATCTAACTGTCATAAAGCTCAAATAATCTTAAACTGGTTTCTTGAACATGATAATGAGCTCACTGTGACGGGATCGCAATCCAATAGATCCCCATTGTGATGTGATGGAAGAGGAGATTCCTAACACGGATGTGCAGTCGGCAAATCTGAAGCTGCATGACACTATCAGGTCAATATGGACCAAAATCTCTGACAAATGTTTCCAGCACCTTTTTGAATCGATGCCACAAATAATCAAAGCAGTTCTTAAGGAAAAAGGGGGCCAAAGCCTGCACTGGCAAGATGCACCTTACCCTAACCCCTGACCCTAAATATGTATATATATATGACTAGGGTTTTGTACCAAAGAAAAAGTCTGGCTTCCTCTGCAGTAAAGTCCTCTGATTCTATACTCAAAGCCAGTGGGCTTGTCTGTTTTGATCTGAAATGCTACTGTTCCCAGCATTCAGTGGTTCTGAATTTATATATTAATATCGCTTATTAAAATTGCTTGTGAGAAGGTCAGATTCTCAGATAAATACATTCAGGAGCACCAAATGTCTGCTAAAAACAAAGTTTGTGAGATCAGTGTATATTATATAGTATATTGGTATCCTAAAAAGTTATTTTATGATTTTGATGTAGACAAAAGAAGCTTCTAAGGACAATATTAGCACTCACTGTTATAGGCTTGTTCACTGAGTAGCCTTCATAATGTACAAGAGCTTGGGCAATCGTCCATGTACAAAGACAGAATCTTTTGAATCTATTTCCATCTTGTTCTCATTTCTTCAAATCCTAAACTCTAAAAATGTTTTGATTAACACGCATGATTATTTCTCCTCACTTGACATACAGTTTCACACATTCACATATGGCAGCTCTTTCAGCACAAACTCAACAGTCATCACAGAGTTAATGGGACAGTGACAGACGCTAACATTCCCCGTGCAGATTTTCCCAGTCAGTCTGTGGTGTCCAACTGGCGACCTTCCCACTACAAGACCATTTTGCCCAATTTTGTGTCACTGCCACTCATGGAAAGAGGGTTCTTTCAATAACAATAATCTGGAGGAGATGAAGCTTCACTATAGTCGATCCTTCATCTGCAAAAATGAGAAGAGGAGCGCTCAGAGAGGGATGTAGGAGGAGGAGGTTGAGACAGTGTAAATCTACTTTATCCTGCAGTATTAAAGGTACTTTGTATGTGTTTGTGGAACGAGAAAGATGATGACCTACTTAGTTGTGTTCTCATCTTTGGAACCGCACCCACTATAGCTCTTTTTAGACTTAATTAGCAATAAGACAGATGCACACATAATGTACACCCTACCATATGTAAGCAGATAATTGCCTGACAACAAACAGTAGAGATATGGAAAGCATGAAGCCGGAGGCTCTCCATATGTATACAGATGCCAAACCAAGCATAAATACGTGGCTGTGCATACTCATAGTTCATTCTTTTTCTTAAACACCTGAGACTTCAAAGAGACTATACAGTAGACAAATGTGTCCACCTCGGTGAGAGTTGTGCACGACCAAAAAAAGACTAAACATACAACTCCAACCATTTGAGTATGTTTTTTAAGAAATAATCTAGCCTCAAGCCTGTGCACATTCATCATCAGTTGGGAAGCATCAGTTACTTCTTCTCTTTTTCCCTGCTGTTATCACTCGTACTCCTCCCCATTCTCCAGCCCCCCAAGAGGGTGAGACAGATGGCCATCAGGTAAATACGGTGAAGGGAGGTGGAAGAAAGACATGCAGGGGGAAGGGTGGGGTGGGGGGTCCAAATGCGAAGGGATGCTGCTTGATGGAAAAGGGGTGAGACAGCTTTTGAGTGCAGACATGATCCAACGATGTGGGGAAGAGGGTAGAAAGTGGGAAGGGGATGTCATTGCAAGTGAGGGGCCACATACAGTATGGAGCTATGTAGTAAGAAGTGTGGTATCTTTTTATTATCTTTATGCTTATACAGAGCATAAAGGTGCACAATCTCAGGGCAGACATTTTAGTAGTTGCATTTTTGCTGTGACTATGACTCCTTGCAAATATTTTCTGTATGTACAGTAACAATGCGCACACACACACACACACACACACACACACACACACACACACACACATTTGGACAAAACATGCTGTCAAGCTATAGGCTGGACCTACCGATGCATGTGAAATAGATTGTCAGCCTAGTTACGCATTCACTGGTATGTGAATTTCATGCCTTCCTGTACAAATTTCCACACTGCACACTTAAAGCATTAGACCCTAACATAATAATTTGAAGCATGAATGCCCCTAGATGCACATGTGAAATGTGTGGCAGATTTTTCACAAACTGCTCTCTGCTTTCTGTCTTTATTTGTACAATGGATGCTGTGTAAAAATAAAGATTTTTAATATATTTTTCTTTGTTTTTATCATTTTGATTTAACATGTTTTGGTGAAGTTGAGCACATTTTTCCATATACTGATGAATTAGAAAGATATGGGGTATTAGACAAGGTTTCTTCATTTCTATTGGAATGGTCTTGAAGGATTCAAAGGCATCATAAACTCCACTCATCATGTTGCAGAGTGGAGTCCTGAGGAGTCCCTCGGGAGCTTTCCCATAAAAAAGGAGAGACCTCATCTAAAATCCCTATCAAACACAATGAAGGACAGGTGCTTTTATTGACATCAACTGAATCATTTACCCGACTGGATAATAGTAACTTCCAGACGATTACATCAAATTTGGATTATTAATGAACTGACAAAAACTGTGGAAGGACATGGTGCTTTTCATAAAATATCAGGTTTTCATTTTCATTCCACAAGCTAAGGCATTCTTCTTTTGCACTTTTCACTTCTCCTATGCTGCTTCTATCACTTCCAAAGTACCATATTCCCTATGAGCAATAACAGCCTCGCCTTACTCTGCTTCAGAGGATCAGCTTGGGACTGACAGCGTGGCCGGTTTGTCAATGCAAACACCTATCGATTGCACTCTCACTGATATCTGCATCGCTGGGAACAGCGCAGCCAGGCTGCTCAGTAAAGGACCTGACAATACAAGCAACACTTGTACCAGGGTTATTATAGTTAACGAAAATGAACGAAATAACGAAAACTGAAATTGAAAAAACAATGTCGTTAACTGAAATAAATAAAAACTAAAATTAAAAGGAAAAAGCGATACCTAACTAAAACTGAATTGTGAGTTTACAAAACTAACTAAAACTAACTGAAATTATAGATATTGTCATTTTATAAAGTCTTGTGGATTGATATGAAATAATTTTTTCCGCTCTCCGAGTTTAAGCCCGGAGCGCCATCGGGCAACTGTGCGCATGTGTGCGCGCGTGCGCACACATGCGCTGCTCCTCAAAGTAATGCACCGGTCTGCAGAGAAAGCAGCAGAGTCCCATATGGAGGTTTTTTTTACTACGACAGCACAGATAGCAGTGAGTGTGTTGTTGTGGATGATGAAAAATGTGCGGAACACTCCTCAGTCAGGAAAAACCACCAACATCAAAGTCCACCTGAGAAGCACACACAGGGAAGCTACGGAAACCGCTCTGATCCTACGAGGTAACCTGGCGCACCTCCGGAGAAACGTGACTACTTGTCGGTCCACGCAGTCCGCAATGTTGTGAATAGCCTGTTCAGTCGTTGTGCATTTCCGGCTACTTTATCAGTCAGAGAATAACAATCAGAAATAATAATTAAAGCATCAATATACAAATGTCAGCAAATTCCTGGAGGGAGACTGCTGAAACTATCGGAATGGATGTGAGGGAATGAAGAAAGTGAAAAAACAGGGACAAATATGTTTGCAGCCAAAAAACTGAGCACAAAGAGCAATGACCAAAAAACACCAGCACACAACCACAAGGTAATTAACACACACAATAAAGCTACACAAGCATAAATGCGGACATGAGGTCGGCCACTTCCGTAGGTTGTGTACAGAGGCCGCAAAAACCCTGAAAGTCTAATTAGGAGCATCTAACTAAGCTAGCTCCAAAACAGAAGCAGCTTCAGGTGGAGAACATCAGGATGCAGCTGGATTTGACCTTTGACTCCTTCAATGACTTTGTTTGTGTCAAACACCACATGTAGGTGTTGTTAATCTGCTGCACTGACGCTGAACTTTATTGGGAGTTTATTGTAGAATTTATTGAGTTTTGGAGTTCATATTTTTCTTCGTTTCTCCCTGTTGATGTTCATGTGTGTCCTTAATGTTACACACATTTAGCATGTAGTGCTGCTGTCTTGTGAACAGTTGGTTGTTGAATATATTTCTTTAAAGGGTGTCTTTAAATGGTACCTGATTAAATATGAAAATACTAAAACTAATACTGAAACTAACTAAAACTAAGCATAAAACCAAAAATAAAAACTAATAAAAACGAGCAAAACCACTCTGAAAACTAACTAAAACTAACTGAATCAGAGAAAAAAGTAAAAACTAACTAAAACTAAACTATAATGTAAAATCCAAAACTATTATAACCCTGACTTGTCTCACACTAAGAAATGACACAAGGTTGGAGACCAAATGGATAAACACACCCTTTGAAACCACCCTGCTCAGTATATAAACTGTACCTTATCCTCTAAACCTTATTTCACCCAGATATGAACTTTACACCATCTATAATCCACTCAACTATCACACCATGAGTGACACACCGACCCCTAGAAGCAGCTTCAGTGAAGGTCTGCGTTGCCATTAAGAGTTTGTTATTAGCCTGATTTTCTCTTTTAGAGCCAGTGAGGTGCCTGAACTTAATCTTAAACTCAAAGACTCTGGCTTTAATTCCACCAAAATAATTAAAATATTTGAATCTTTGCCAACTGCAACTTTTAAGAGACAGACAAAATGGAATTGTTTGAACAATAATCACTTCAAAACTACATGAATGAAGCACCCAGATCATACTCTGATGCCTTTCCTGTTATGACTTTTCCGCTTTACTGTACAGCCCCATCGCTACAGTATTACACTGGGTAATGCCGTGGGCAGGCAGGAGTTAAAAGCTCATTTAGTGAAAGAGACAAAAAGTTGAGCGAGCCAATGCGGAAATCGATGGAGCTAATGTGATTTAATGAAAACCCCTCTTTGCTCCTGTGATGCTGGTGAGCCCTGATAGATATCTTATGCTGCTGCTTTGGCAATTTCATTTGGATCTTGTTCAGGTTCTTGCAGTGGCTTTAACAACCATTATGGTGGTGGGAGGGTGTGAGGAAGAGAGCGAGGGACTGGGAGAAACTCAGTGTCTCAGAAAAGTTACTAAAAAGTAGGAATAAGTTACAGTATTTTTACATTTTTTTTCAAAATGAATTTAATGATTTCACAATGAATGCATACACATGTCTTTATTAGGTGCACCTGTTCAACCAGAAATACCTGGTCAGTAACTCAGTGCATTTAGGTGTGTAGACATGGTCAAGGTGAATGGCTGGAGTTCAAGCTGAGAATCAGCATGGGAAAGAAAGGTGATTTAAGTGACCTTGAATGCGGCGTGGTTGTTAGTGCCAGACAGGCTGGTCTGAGTTTATCAGAAACTGCTGGTCTACTGGGATTTTCCCACACAACCATCTCTAGAGTTTTCAGAGAATGGTCTGAAAAAGAGAGAATATCCAGTGAGTGGCAGGTCTCTGGGAGAAAATGCCTTTGAGCTAAGAGATAAGAATGCAACAGTAACTCAAATAAACACTTGTTACAACCAAGGTAGCAGAAGAGCATCTCTGAATCGACAATTAGTTGAACCTTGAAGCAGATGGGCTACAGCAGCAGAGGACCACACCTTTGCTTTTGAACTTTCTAATTCCTTATGTGAAAATGCCTGGCTCATTTCTTTGGTTTGTTTCCTCAATGTGGATTATTTGAAAAACCTGAAGTGGAGTATTTTGTGTTTACTGAATTGAACTGGAAGGGATGGGTGATCAAACAACCATGGAGTGGTTTTTTTTCTTTCCCCTCCCCTTCCTCTTTATAAATGAACTGGATTCATTGGGACTGGACTGAGCTAGCTGAAACTGTGAACTCTTTTGTTACAGTTTGGAGTTGTTTAATATTGTTGTCTTTTGGAACCATTTGCGTGTGGAGTTGTTTTTTCTGTTGCATGGTGTTAATGATCTGTGCATGGAAAACTGTCAGGGATGTGTCAATGTGATGCATCAGAGCTTTGCAGGGTTTGATCTGAGTTGACTGATTTGATTCTAAAAGTAGGTCAAACTGTTACAGTAGTCTCTCCACAAAGTCACTGGGCCTGGCTACTCCAGCATATAATCTGTTATAGCACCATAAATTGTTCCTGCTTAAGTTTGTTTTTTGCCTTCTCTTTTGTGAATTAAATAAACAAGTTATACATTATAACATGTTAATTAGTGAGCATTAGACATGCAGATAGGAGGATTTTTGGTTTGTTTATTTCAGTTTTCTTTATGCTAAGTTAAGCTAACAAACTCTGGATGCATTTTGTAACTAGAAGGGCACTCAATAGAGCACATATCTCGCCCATAATGTTCTGAGTTATCCTGCTAACAGACAGACAGACGGACTGAAAACATTACCTCTCTCCACCAATTTGTGGGCAAGGTAATTAGCATAGAGATATGACAAACACTAATGAGAGAAAAATCAAGTCGAATTTGGAGTATGCATGGAACCGAAACAATCTTCAAATTGTGTCTCCGAACTGAATTTCACACACACATACACAGGAGTTCCATGCATAGAAATGGCTCCATGGGGTAATTAACTTGCAATGAAGATAAACAGGGGATGAAAGAGGCGGGGTGGGGATGGGAGGATTGATGTACTGAGAAACCAGCAAACTGTCATGCATTTTATGCTGGGTAATGAAAACTCCCCATTGTCCTGTTTTGCGAAGGAAAATGAAAAGCAGGGTAGTGCAGCATCATGTGTGCATATAGACATGTAGTTATGCACATGTCTTCACCTTCTTTTTGCACATCTTTCTGTGTCTGGCAATAAAGCTGTGAGTGGGCATGTGCAACACATGTGCAAGAGAATGATAATGCACTCTGTATGTGTGTGTGTATGTGTGTGTGTGTGTGTTCAGATCACAATGTCTGCAGTGAATTATTCAACAGTAGAGATATGGTAATAATGGCAGAGTCAGCAGAAAAACTACAGGGCCTCTGTCTGCCAAGAGCCAAGAGCTTTGTGCTGGTGTGTGCGTGTGTGTGTGTGTGTGTGTGTGTGTGTGTGTGTGCTGTGTGTGTGTGTGTGTGTGTGTGTGTGTGTGTGTGTTGGTATGTATGACAGATACAGTGGAGATTGCTGGAGAAAGAAATCATAGGGGAGGGGACAAAGTCTAAAAAAGACAAATAGTTACATAAAAATCCGGAACAGGCAGAATCAAATGGGAAGCAGCCATGTGAACAAAGTATAGGACAGCTTTGTTCTTACACAACCATTAGCAAAACCTTTTTTTCCCCCTATATCTTAATTGTGCTGTGTGTTCATATTTAATAGAGGAGCGATATTTTAAGTTGTGTTGAAGGCCAGTGGAGAGTTATCGAGAAAAGAACAAAATTAAGTGGAAAACCTTGAATGAAGGGTAATATCCAAAAGTTTTGGCCCCCAAAATCAAAGTGTAAATGTTTTTTTTTTATTTACGTATGTGTGTGTGTGTGTGTGTGTGTGTGTGTGTGTGTGTGTGTGTGTGTGTGTGCGCGCGCGTGTGTGTGTGTGCGCGTGTGTGTAGTGTGTATATGTTTGTATGTGTATATATGTGTATACATGTGTGTGGGAATAGCAGAAAATCTCTTAGACAATGGGGATTCAGTTGTTTCTGTTCCTTAATATAATCTCAGTTCTACTGAAGAATATAAGAGTTTTGGGAGATCAAACAATAAGGCCATGAAAACTCTTTTTAACTGTTTTCTATCCATTTTCATATCTTTTATCGTTTTATTTTCAAATTAACTCTTCTTAATTAGCTCTTTATTTTTTTATTTACAAGGCAGCTTGCCAGACTGGATTCGTACTGTATGCTATGCAAATAACTGACTGATTGACTCGTAACATCTGTTGCATAAGCATCCTGATGGTATTACTTAATGGCAGGAATTTAAAGAGCTGACATGAACTGCAAAATATTTTCGCAGTGCTGTAAGTGTATACTGTATACAGAATTTTTATCTTGGATACATTTTTAGTAGAAAAGTCATAAACTTTAAAAAAGAAAAAGAAAAAAGGAAAAGCTAAAACCCAAAACATGTGCTCAGTGTGAATTTAATTTAATTGTTCCCTTTCAAAACCTGTAATTGTGTTTTTATAAGAAACTTCTACAAATCTCAAAATCTGCATTAAACCCACTGCATTAAAAATGGAAATAAATCAACAACTGACTTTCACTAAGACTGACAAGAAGAATCAAAACAGGGGTGATAAGATATACTGTCACATAAAAATGTGTTTTATTTTTCAAACAGCAACCTGGGCATTTCTTTCTTTGTGGTTTATTTTGGTGTCGGAACAACTGCTTCAGAAAGCATTGTAGAAACACTGCTGCAGCTGCTCTGCAAGCAGGTAGGGCAATATGGAAATTCTGCAATGGCTGTGTTGAGATGGAAGTGCAGAGAGGAAAACTGAGAAATTAGGCCAGAGAATGAGAGAGAGGGTGGGGGCTTATAAAATGTGAAGCAAGAAAAAAAAAAGTAAACAGAGACATAAACCTACTGACAAAGAGGAGGAGAACAAGACTGATAATGCGAGTGAAACAGAAGAAAAAATAGATGCAGAGACAGCTGGAGAATGATAGTGAGAGCCAAATGAAGCTGAAAATATATATCAAGCTGTTCCAGCACCAGACAGAAGGGACATTAACAATTAAAACCAAGAGATGCATAACAGGTACTGTGTAAATTGGTAATGAGTTAAAAATTAGTATTGAACATTCATTATTATTGACTGTTTGTTGTATGGCAGTGCATTCGTCTTCATGCCAATGAAGCAATTTTGGTTTGTGATGCAAAGACGACAGCAAGAAAGGCACAGACAAGCAGAGGTGTGTCTCCAGCTGTGGTTTTAATGGTGTGTGTGAGCACAGCAGATGGAGTCGTTAGCTCCCTGGGCACTAGCCCAGTCTCTTTCTCAACCTTCTACTGACAAAACCCCGAACTTACCTCAGCTTTTACCTCTAGAATTACCTCTTCAACAGTAGCTTCAAACCATTGTCTTAAATCATAAAGCTCGGTGTTGCTTAGCCTCATATAATTTAAACCTAATTCATGTTCTAGGGATTGATGTGGACCTTTAATCAATGTTTTGCTTTTCCTCTTGCCATATTAATGATGATAAAAACTTGCCTTATTATAACAATGCAACATCATGTGTTTTTACACATAGTTAAATGAAATTAATTCATATGATGTACTCTCTATAGCTCAATTGTTAATATTTATGCATGCTCTGCTATAGATATCTAAAATTCTCCATTATCTAGTGATATTCAATTCAATTCAATTCAATTCAATTCAATTCAATTCAATTCAATTCAATTTTATTTATATAGCACCAAATCACAACAAACAGTCGCCTCAAGGCGCTTTGTATTGTGGGTAAAGACCCTACAATAACACATATCAGTGTTTTAATAATTGTCTCCACATTGCAGAATAGCTATGCTTATCTAAAGCCACACACAAGTCGAGAGACTGGTTGGTGATCCCATGTCCACCTTCGGTCTCTGTGCATTCTCCAACAGGTTGGAGAATGGTTGCTGGCTATTGCCGCTGGAGATCAGTTGCAAGGTTGCTAGTTGATTTTTGCAGTCACCTGTAGTTTGTATAGAAGACACTGATTTGTCTGCAAACTACTTGCCAAGGAGTAGTGAAGCTTGAAAAAGTGTGATTCAAACTGCCTTTTGACATGTGTTGGTTGCAGCAGTGTGGCACTACTTTTACTCTGAAGGTGAACCAATTTTTTGGTGTTGGTGCTTGTAAGATGGGTCCACTCCCCAGCTGTCACACATGCACACTTGCTACAGACTCACTGCTATCAGAAATGTACTGTGGAAGAATTTTTAACCTGCAAGGATAGTATTGTGAAGGAGTGAAAGCAAAAGTGCAAAAGAGGACACAGTCCACTGTCTCCTGGCTGACAAACTTGAGACTTACTCCACAGCCACACATCCAATCTCCCAGTGCAGACTTTAGCAACTTTTTAAATATTATCTCTTGGCATCCAATGTGTCCTTTGGCATCGGTGATGACACGAAGGATGCCAGCAGCATCTGATAGAAATGCAGTATTTGATTCCCTGTGATAAGAACATGTTGTGCATTCACACTCAAAGCAACATTGGGCAACAGCTGGTTGAGCTGGAACTAGATTCATAAATATTTTGACCAGACTTTAAATATCTCATCGTTAAAACCAATGCATGTAAAATCTGAATCTAGAAAGTATAGCCGGTAGATTATTAAATGTGGGGTGGTAAACATGTCCATTATATGAAATAGCATAATAGATATATAAAGTCAAACTAGTTCAGTAGAGTATCTCAGAACTGCACTTTCTAATTAACAGCTTATAATATTATAAGCTGTTATTGTCTGACTTTTTGTAAATAGAGAGTATTCACAAAAGGTAATTTAGGTTTCCCTAAATCCATCTTAGAGCCTTGATTCTTCCCTGTCTTTCAAGCAGGCTGATGTTGGGAGCAAAGTACATAAAAAAAAACAAACAGAAGAGTCACAATACCTACTGAGATTGACCCGGGGTGTGGTTTATTATAATAAAAAAAAAACCTTTTGCTGCTTCTGTACTGTGAGTGACTTCTGCTGCAGATGTAGGACTGCCATGTGAACCAGAGTTTGAGCCTGAATGTTAGGGAAAACACAATACCTACTGCATTACCTACATTTCCTAACAAAATTATTTTTTCCCTTTAAAGCCAGAAGTCACTTTGTTCTGCAAAACTGAATCTTAAAGATTTCTATTTTTCTTATTTTTCAGCATTCTGATTTTGAGCTACAACTCAAACTCTGGCTGCACAAGCTACCTACCCAGCCAGTAGAGCACTGGGTGAGTTTGCTAAAGTTTCAGAAAGAGCTCCTAGAATTTCAAACAGCTTGGTAGGACAGAGAACGAATATTTTTGTTTTATAAATTTGGTACAGGAGGTACCCCACTGTCATCCTCATCAATATATCAAATAGTGCCATCATCAAATAGTGATTTTCTGTCTTTCAATCAAAAGTTAGTTCAGGCAGCAAAACCTCAGCTTCAGTTTACCTACTAAACACGCTTAATTTCTTGGAATTTGTTGGAAAGACCGACCTACTGAGCATGTGTAGCACTATGTGTTTCAAATCACATGGGGAAAGCAATAGGAAAATGGACTAAAGTGAAATATCTTGCCCCTATTTAAAAATTAACCAGCTATGGACTTTCTTTTTCATTTGAAATTTTTGTATTTGTAAATTGACTCTTTTAATTTGTTATGTTACAGGGCTGCTTGCTGTCTGCAATGGGCTCTGGGGGTGGACCGACGCTCTTTCCTCAGTTATCTGAACACCCCGCTTCACCTTACTTCTGGATCTCCTGCTCTTTGTCTTGCTTTTGGCATCTGGAGTTGGGACAGCTTAACATGTCTCTGTCCAGCAACACTGGGAAGTTACAAAATGGACACCTCTATCTTTTTAGAGGTTGCTCGTTGTGAATTATATTCACCTTTAGCTGTTTTTCCGAAGCTGAAATTCCTGCAGTCGATCCCGTGCACGGGTGCTGGCAGTCCCGGAGCAGTTATTTCTGGACCTGAGAAAGTGTATGCCGAGCTCCGTCCAAAGGTATGGATCCTGAAATGCAGGGAGGTGGTACGCAGACACCAAAGAACATGTCTGGAATCTTGCAAATGGAGGTCCAAACCAGTCTGCCAGAAAATGGTTGATCTTCCACCCTCACGCCTCAGGCTGTTAAAACTTGATTTTTTATTGTGCCGGCATGGATTGCTTTGGTCCTTTCCTTGTCAAAGTAGGATGCCGTAATGAGAAGAGATGGGGCTTGTTGTTCAACTGTTGGACCACCATCTGGAAGTACTAACAGCAATGGACAATGATGCCTTCCTAACGGCCCTTCGATGGTTCATTGCCCGCCGTGGTAAACCTGCGGAACTGTACTCTGACCAAGGCACCAACTTCCGTGGTGGAGACACCAAACTCAGAGGTGCTTTCAATCAGTTCAGTTCTGATCTGCAACAGTGTCTCACCAAACAACAGATCAGCTTCCATTACATCCCTCCTGTTGCATCACATTTTGGTGGTATGGGAGTGGAATCGTCAGCTAAGATGGCACTTTATCCCACCCTTGGTTCAGAGGCAGTCACCGAAGAAATCCTAAGGACAGTCCTCATTGAAATTGATTCCATTCTCAATTCTAAACCCCTTGGGTATGTCTCAGCAGACATTGCAGACTTTGATACTGTGACCCCAATTGCTTTTTGATGGGGTGGCCTGATGGCTCACTACCCTCGGTTATGTACCCCAAATCTAAGCTCCTGAGTAAGGGAAGGTGGAAACAATCACAAGTGCTGGCTGACAGATTCTGGGCAGCCTTTGTAAGAACCTACTCTTTATAGACGATTCAGTTCATGAAGTTTACTATTCAGAAGGAACGCTGATATTAATGCAAGAAAAAAATAGGAGACAACATAGCTGCTCCTACTGTCCTTCACTTGTTAGCTAACATAACTGAAATGGTGGCGCTTAGCAAACATCATCCATGAGATCTTGTTTCCGACAGGTAAACTAACAGAAACATTACCGTACAAACGTTAACAGGTATCGACACACTAACGTACCCATCCAGAGCTGACATCACAGATCCAGGGTGCTGGTGTTTTAAACGTTCAGCATTGCAGTGATGCTGCCGTGGAAGGAAAGCTCTGCTTTGCACAGTCTGCGTTCAACTTTATTTTTGTTTTCTGTGAAATGCTCCCACACCTTTGACATTCTGTCTCCATTTTCTTTCATTTTCCCCACCCTCCTCTCTGTTCCACCAGCGTTATGCTGTTTGTACTACTTTCTCCTTCGTGAGCATTGTTTTTATTGGCAGACAATGGAGGCAATACTGCCCCCATATCTTCCTGTAGTGTATTGCAATTACAAAATCACACGATAAACGGAACAAAATAGATGGATGGGTTTAAAAATACGACGCTTCGACGATGAAATTCACAAACTTTTATAATCGATGTCATCAATTACGTCGATGAATTGTTGCAGCCCTAGTGTGAGTGATTTTGTCCACATTTCTCTTTATCACATTCAAACGATAAATGATTTCTCTTTATCTTTTGAATGTGAATTCCCTAATGCCTGTAAAACTGGAGTGAATTAGGAGAAATATGTAGAATATTACAAATTTGGGAACTGTTAGCTGATATTTAGTTAGCTGGGGATGTTGTATTCATTTTTATCTGTGTATTGAGTTCCTTAATGTAAATGTTATGTCTTTATTCATTTATTTTCAGACCATACTATCATAAATGCCTACTGATGTTACTGTGCTACTCATATGCTGGATCCACCTATATAGTCCTTTCTGCTAGCGCTATCCAATAGAATTTTTAGACCCAAGGGGAAGCAGGTTAGTATACTGATATTCCATAAATTTCCATTACTCACAAGTATTTTGACACTAAACTCATCGCATGGCCAAATTCCATAGGGTTACCACAAGTTGCATCATAATCTGGGAAGGATTTTTGTCACTGGCCAATCGCAAAGGTAGTCACCAAGTGCACCACAGCACTACAGTAGCACTGCTTTGTTCATAGGTTTCACGTGAAATAAGTAAATATTGAATAAATAAAAAGTTAAATCAAAAGAGCATACTGGCAGTGCCAGTCAGAGAAGTGTGATGGTTCCAAAGCCACTGATGGAGGACCCATTTAGCTATAGAGAAAAACAGCCAGGGAGGAAGAGAAGAGAGGGAGGCAGGGAAAGAGCAAAAGAATAGAAAATGACAGAAATGTAGCCATAAAAATAGAGGGAGGAGGGAGAGGATGGAGGAGAAAACAAGCATGGGCGAGAGGTAAGTAAAACTCCTTTGTTTCCCTCGGAAACCCATGAGGGAGGCATTTGAAAAAGAGAGAGGGAGACAGAAAACGAGAGACTGTGCTTTACACTGCACTGCGCCATGCTCTTTCTCACATTAGGAGTCTTTCTCCAACCTCTTTCAAGTCTCTTTTTCACCACCATACACACCCAGACATTTGCAAGCGCAGACTTATACACACACGCGCGCTCAGTAGTGAGTCAAAGAGATAGATAGCCCTCTAACCATCTCTACAGTGGGACTGGTAGAATCAATTATGGATAGATTTCAAAGGGAAGAGTGCATATGTCTATGAATTATAGACTCATAGCCACACACTGCACACATCACACCAGAGTGGCAGAGCAAAGCACAGCACATGATAGAAAAGGGTAGCACCGCATTGCACTAAATAGATCAGCAACATGCTGCAAGCTTACACAGCAAGCATGTGTAAAATGATACAGGTACACTTATAAAAGGTTATAAATTGTGACGGGAAGCTTCTGAAATGGCTCCAATTGGTAAAATCACAATCAGTAGTTGGTGCAACTTGAATAGCTATGCTCTGTCATCCATTGTTGTTGCAACAGTTCAACTCTGTACGATCCTGCTGCACATTTTCTGTAGTGCAAACCACAATCTTCGTTCACAGCTAAAGATGGCATCCCCCCTCCACACCCGATTTGCTGGCAGGCAAACTCTCACACAGACAAAATGGGTGCAGCCAACGTATCCTGCTCAACATTAAAGCTGAATAAATAAAAAGGAGGGCTCATTCCCCTCATCTCCTTCAAATTGGCTGCAGTTGTAATGTAGCACACCATCTCATCCTAACTCAGCCTCAGCCAAGTAAACCAGACACTGGCACAGCTGCACAAGAGTAATAGATATGATAGTAAATTATACATCGGGTAGTTCCAGCCGGGCAATCCAATTGGTCAAAGAAACATTCCAAGTTTGCCAGACAACTCCCATAACAGTAGCTGTATTTCACTAGTTGCTATGACAACTTCTAAGTGACGTTAGTTAATGACCTTATTTCTTTTAAATTTCTCTTGTCAGTTTTGTATATGCTAATTGTTTTGCAGCAAAGAGAGTGCAGGCTTTAGCAACCATAGCATAAAACCCACAGACACAGATGTTCCTTTCGAAGTACTCATTACCATCATCATGAACACTCTCTTGCCTCTGTGGACTGCTTTAGTTATTATCCTTTCCCTAGTTTGACACTTCACATTAAACCCATATTCTGCTTCCCAGAGGTTTTTGCACTGCAGCTGTATACGTCCCCAACAGGTGCACACTTCAACTCATACAGCCTACTGTATATATAAGATGGGCATAGCCATCACAATGTGAATCACTGGTTTGTGAAGCAGTTTTAAATCCTCAGCTTGAGCGTTTGTCCGTTGCCACCTTGTTTTAATGAAGCCACACATGGCAAGAAAAGGCTGGCTCTGACTATGAAGCTGAGGTGACGCTGTGACCGCCTATGGCGGAGACTTATCATTCAGAAGGTAGGGCTGCTCTAAAGTGTTTTACTCTAAAAGGGATAATCAGTGATAAAATAACTGAGACTATAAATTCACCAGGGAATTGTTTACAAAAGTCATCAATCACATGATCAATAATGCTGTTTTCTCATTGACTTCTATATAATCTGCTCTTAAAAATCAAAGGAGTCGGCCCCTGCCAGCCATTAGAAAGAATATAAGTTTAGGCCTCTTCCACATCAGCTCCACTTATCAGACCTGGATGCTATGTATCTTTATTGCACAGTCTATGTTTAAACTGAGGTTTGCCTCGTTATTTACCACAAACGATGATTCATGACATACACTGGAATCAGTGTTTTGCATCACAGAATAAGCAGCAGAGAGGTATACTGTACAGCGGGTATCTTTCCAGCTCTATTTGATCAGCAATGAAAATGTGGTACCAAGTCACCAGAGCCACAGAAAATGAACAGGACTGTAGATGAATAGAGCTACCAGTATTGGACCAGCATTGTTCTGATCTTTACTTATTTATTTAAATTCCTGTTTTGTAACACCGTTGTCTTGAAAATCAACTATCAAGTATTTTCCTGCATATTGCTATCGAGCTTGAAATTCTCGTACCATGACAGCCTGTACTGTACAGACATGTGATGTAATTTTAAATACCAGGCCAGCTTAGAGAGACGCTAAAAACGCAAAAACAAGTTTCAGCCGAAAGAGCTGAATTGCCAAAATCAACAGGAAGAAGATAACAATAAAAAAGGGACTGAAAGAGGGGATCTGGTGGTTGATGGTTTATGTAATTGATGGCAGAGAGGGTGGACATGTCGACGCTGTAAACGTGATGAAGGGAGAGGGGAGGACAGGGGAGCAAGAAGAGAACGGTGACTGAGGGGTGAAGCTTTGACCTTTATCTTGATAAATCACTACAAACTTACACTCACATTTTGATTCAATTTTTAGATATTGTTTTGGAAAATTGGAAAAATCCCTTTCCGCTCTCACAGTTGCTGAGCTCATGCGATCATACGGTTTATTACGAGGCACAGAAATACTATTAAAATGACATATTTAACCTCACTGACAAAACCACTACATGCTCACTTCCTGTGAAACACCAGTGTTTATTTTGTATCCACATAAAGCACATATTTTGGTAAAAGCAGGCCCATTTTTCCATCATGCTTGTATATGGTGTATATGGTGGAAAGTCAAATTCATTGCAGTGCGATTGTAAGAACCGTTCTTTGTAGTGTTTTGTATCATTTTATTCAGAACTCGTATAAAAGCCTTCATGGCAATTGTCGATAAGGCTGATTACATTCAGGAAGCCCGTGTAACTGCACCCAGTGATTCATAGCCTTCACTACAGCACTGTAGCCTGTTTATTTTTTCAGCTCAGCATGCCAGCCAAATGTGCAAGAAACCCAGTAACAAGAAATTCTCCAGGCAAATTTTGTTAGGAAAAACAAATGAGAAGAACATCTAATTTCCAGTTAATTTGATCGCTCTGTGTGAAACAAAATTAAAAAAAAACATGTAAACACTGACTATAAAAGCCATTAGTGTAACAAAAGCATTGCATTAATAGCTCACAGTGAATTACCAGTGTATTTTACTGTAATGCATGATGTGAACATACTGTATCATCAGCTGGTCATGTGTCATGAGCAGAATGTGTTTCTTTCATATGCACTGAGGACAGTATATTCACTTAAGTTTAATTCTATGTAATCTAAATAACACTATAGCTTACTTATGCATTCAATGTGACATTAAAGTCATTAAATATATACAGTTTTCCAGATAATTTATTAGGATACAGTATTTGTCATATATCTGCACACAAAATTACATCAACATGGCAAATGGGCTGCAGGCAAGGCAACGCAAGTCACAGAAGAAAAAAAAACAACTGTTTTTTTGGATAATGTTGCACAAACACACACCCCAGAAAATAAGACAGTTAGTAGGCTTAACCAAGGATGTGACAAAGTGTTTAAAGTCAAGCCAGCCATGTATTATGACTGTTTTTGTCAAGCCCAGTGAAGCCAGGTCTATTTTAATGTAGAAATTAATGCACGTCCAATCTGATGTGATCTAATTTCAGCTCCCGCTGCAATGTTCTCTCGTTGACTTCTTCCTCTCATTGCAAATTGACATCACATCTACTCGTCCTCCCCACTTAATGGTGATGTTGAACAGGTTAAGCAGCAAAAATTCACTGTTCCTGCTTATAATTTGCTCATAATTCTTAGCCCTCATTTTGCTAGCACTTTACGACATTGTTTTGTCTCCTTTTAATAATCCTCTCGTATCCCGTTCCTCCATCGCTGCTATCTTTTCTCTATTCTACTCTCATTTCATTCTGTCTGACACCATTATTTTCGATTTAATCACCCTGCATCTCTGCCTCTCTCTTTCTCTCTCTCTGACAGAGACGGCTGCATCTCCTCTTCTCTTGCCTCCTATCCATTTCTTTCTCCTCTCCCTCATTTCTTGTCTCTATCACCCCCCCCCTTCTCCATTTAATTGTGCCCTTGTCTCTTTCTCACTCCTGCTGATCTAAATTGACGAAAGTGTCCGCATTGTTATTCCCCAGCCTTAACAACATTCATACCCTAACACACAGGCACACACAAACACACACATCATCCTACCATTGCCTTCACACCCCTGCTGACATCATGGCCAGCAGTGTTTTTCTCAGCGAATCCATTAGCACCAACAGCAGCGCTACCATCACACACACATGCACGAACAGACATTTACAATGAACACAGAACAGTACCAGACGCTTAAACACATCCAACAACAACAAACACAGAAGCCCAGACAGTACCCACATTTCACAGTGTCCAAATACTCCCCTACAGCTATGGTGGACCTTTGAGAATCACACATGTAGGACTGAGGTAAAACTAAATTAGCACGCAACATGGCGCTGCTGAAAAAAAGTGACTTGAACAAAGTGAAATACAGACTAAAACACAGGTTTAGTTCAGCTTTTTCCACTAATGTAGATTTTTTTTTTTTTTTTACTTTAAGGTTGTATTTGTATATTTGAAAGTTTTCTGTCCTTACACAATCAATTCACATCAGACGTTGCTATTAATATCTTCCTCAGAGATCATTTTGTTTTGACACATATTACTTTCTTAAATTATTAGTTTCTGAAGTCACTTGGTAACAGTTAATGACCAAAAAAAGCTAAGTTCAGAGAAGTCCAGTCTCAGACCAGTATTCATTGAAATGCTCTGTGGATTTGATACTATGCAAAACCTTTTACAGGTTGGTTCATTATTTGCAGCTGTCCATCGTGATTACAAACTACCGTTACAAAAGGCGATTTAACTGGATCATCACTACTTTCTTCTGATGGCTGCTTCCAGAAGAATAGCGCACCATGACACAAAGCTCAAATCATCTCAGACTGGTTTCTTAAACATAACAGTGAGCTCACTGTACTCAAATGGCCTCCAGTCACCAAGTCACCAGATCTCAATCCAGTAGAGCATCTTTGGGATCTGCTGGGATGTTCTGGAATGACAGATTCACATCAAGGATGTGCAGCTGAGAGACCTACCATCGCTATGTGATGCTGTCATGTCAATATGGACCAAAATCTCTGAAGAATGTGCAATCACCAGTTTGTCTGTCTGTATCTGGAAGTCCCACAGGATCTTAGCTTGGTCATTCTCGACCACCCTTGGGGGCATATCCCATTCTGATTTTGGGACTTCCAGGTCATAATCGGCACAGATGTTCTTGTATACTATACCAGCCACTTGGTTATGGCGTTCCATGTAAGCCCTTGTCTGCTATCATCTTTCACCCTTCTGTTATGTGCTGGATTGTCTCAGGGGCATCTCTGCACAGCCTGCACCTGGGGTCTTGCCTTGTGCGGTAGACCCCAGCCTTGTTTGATTTTGTGTTTAGAGCTTTTTCCTGTACTGCCATGATTAGTGCCTCTGTGCTATCCTTCAGCCTAGCATTGTTCAGCCATTGGTAGGATTTTTCGATATCAGCCACTTCTTCTGTCTGCCGGTGGTTCATGCCATGCAGAGGCTTGTCCTTCCATGATGGTTCCTGTTCTTCCTTGTGCTCTTTCTCAGGTATGTACTGCATGAGGTACTCACTAAGCACATGATCCTTTGTGGCCATCTTACTCATGTATTTATGGACTTCTGTTGTTTCTGGGTGAGTGTATCCAAATGTTTGACTGGTACTACATATATATATATATATATATATATATATATATATATATATATATATATATATATATATATATATATATATATATAAAATGCCAACCTTTAACAAGATACATAGCCTAGCCCTTTAACTGCAAGGCCAAGCTAATTTTAGGTATAGAGATGCTGCATATAGTTGCCTGTTTCTTAGGCAGAACTGCTTGTCCTCATTGCCTGAAAAGATTCCCCCAGCTCCACGGTTTTTAGAGCCGATTGCTGAGTTGGGCCCCAAGATAGTCTTTGGCCATCATTGTTCCAGCCCATGATGATTAGCCATTAGGCTCCTTTGCCATGACATGCCGTTGAGGCCTTGCTTCCACTGCTCTAATTTTAACAAGGGATGAAAAGAAGAAAAAGATGAGAAGAACAGCATGAAAAAAGAAGGGATTAGTGAGGAGAGGAAGCCCCCCCCCGGTCTTTCGCAGGTCCCCAACCAACACTTGTTCAAATATAAAGAGTTTTATTCTCCACTGTGTGCCTTTCCTCAATATCTCACACTTCAAAATGTTCGTGTGTGTGTGTGTGTGTGTGTGTGTGTGTGTGTGTGTGTGTGTGAGAGAGAGAGAGAGAGAGAGAGAGAGAGAGAGAGAGAGAGAGAGAGAGAGAGAGAATACATACCCTATGCCAGTTTCTCTTACTTTCTTTCCTCCCTCCATCTCTATGGGGTTAGAAGACTTAGCCGGCTCTCAGAGAGCTGTTGATTTAGCATTAAGTGTTTTAATGCAGGAGGCCAGGAGGGGAGTGGTGCTGACTCCAATACACTTTCAATCCACCATATGCCGATAAATAGGATGACACCTGGACCTCTAGCTGGGACGATCTGATGAATAAATTAAGTGGCTCTCATCTCTATATCGATCTAAACAAACCTGCGGCTTGTTTGTGTGATAATGTGTGTAGTGAAGAGCAAGGTGGACTGCAAGTGTGGGAAGCTGGAAAGACTTGTACTGGAGGAAGGTGAGGAGTTTAGGCTAGTGTGTATTGTGAGTGTAAGAGTGTGTGTGTCCTCTCTGTCCAGGCCAATTTTTCCATCCATTGATCGCCAGTTCAATAAGAGGTATGGAAGCTGTGATAACATCTTAAAGGCTATTAGCCTTTCATGCAGGAGGTCATACAGTACACATACACCTACACACAGGGCACTTTTTTTCAACCAACTTCAGATTAGTGGGCCTTTCAAACACAATGCCGCATGCACTCTGCTTGTGGTTTTGACTGTTGCACAGAGAAGTCTTGGAGCAGGACTGCTTTGTCAGTAAAATATGTAGAATGGCTCTCTGCATTATTACATCAATGAAAAAAATAGGCCTGTAGAGCTTTTGAGAGGAAACATATAACAAAGTTAAGCTGTATTTACAAACAAACTACCTGACTGGAAAAACATATCTGACACACCAATTCGGATGCACACCTGTTTTCAAGACAGGGCTTTCCTACTGATGTAAAAACGTGCCGAATAATGCCCAACTGCTGCACACTTGTGCATGGTGCAAGACACTGGAAATAATGTCTTTCAGTGGTGCTGTTTTAATATTTTATTAACTATGATGTACAACATTTAATTTCCAACAAAACACTGTCCAAACTAGTTTTTCAAAATGGTCAAGTATTGACAGTCCACAGGCCTAAAATTCTTTTAAAAGGACTTTCCTAAGTATATAATGCTGCACTCTCACACAGTTGAGGAACTTGCAAGAGACAGACTTCAAAAAGAAAGAAAGAAAGAAAGAAAGAAAGAAAGAAAGAAAGAAAGAAAGAAAGAAAGAAAGAAAGAAAGAAAGAAAGAAAGAAAGAATCATAATTAAATAAAAAAAATCCAAAAAGCCAAAATCAATATAGCAGAAGCTGCACTTTCCTCACTTTCTGTCTGAAGTAATGCATGAGGCAAGCCCCAAAAATGCTGCATCCTACATTTCTCATAATGTAACTTAGCAGCATTTTGTACACCCTCCCTCTTTTGTAAATGCTCACATTTATCAAACTCCACTGGTCCAGCTCGCAATGCTGGCTTTCTGTTATGATGAATGAAAACATAAATATAATAAAGGAATTGACCCCCACCCCCCACCCCTTTAATAATTAAATGGTTGTGTAATGGTTAGACATGCTATGCACTGGCTAAAAGTTTCAGCTGACATAAACCACTGCAAACTATGGACAGGACAGCTTCTGTGTCTGCATGAAACAAACTATTTGTGCTTGTCATTCATGTGCACAAAACCTTTTGGATCCCACAGGATCAGGACCATGGAGAGCTCTGCATCAACATATGCTGCTCAAGAAATTTAAAGGTACACTTTTTAATCAGAGAATAGCATCAACTCAGTAAAACTTCTGGGATATTGATCTGGTCAGTTAAGTAGCAGAGCAATTTGTATATCAGTTTCAGCCATTTTGGTGTTAATAAATTTAACAACAGGTGCACTAGAGGAGCAAAAATGAGACAACCCCCAAAACAGAAATGGTTTTACACATGGAGGCCACTGACATTTTTTCCCTCCTCATCTTTTCTATTTTTTCACTAGTTTTGCATTTGGCTAGGGTCAGTGTCTCTACTGGTAGCATGAGGTGCTACCTGGACCCTACAGAGGTTGCAAAGGTAGTCCATCTCCTCCAGGATGACACATCCATATGTGCAATTGCCACAAGGTTTGCTGCATCTCCCAGCACAGTCTAAAAAGCTTGAAGGAGATTCCAGGAGACAGGCAGTTTGTCAAGGAGAGCTGGACAGGGTTGTAGAAGGTCCTTAACCAAACAATCAGAAGGTTCGTTTTATGATCACAAATTAGTATTTTCAACTCTGATTGCCACAGCAGACAACTGTTCATGCTACAGCCACCATGAAAGTCATCAGACACTGCTACTGTCATGGAGTAAAACCTGCAGGTGTCTTGATTGAAATGTTATCCTTGGTGTGTGCTCACCTTAAGGTGTGTAGATAAGAATTTTGACCCCAGTGATTGGATGTATCTTACCAATAGTGTTGTACAGTAGTTACCATAGTTACATTAAACTAATGGATGTTTTTCCCCCAGCTCTTCCCAGTCTATGCAGTCAATTTTTCAGGGAAAAAAAAAAAGAATTTGGAATTTGAAAAACAAAATTAAGCAGATAAAATAAATAGATTTTATTTTTGTAGCCACTTTCATAAAAAAAAAATGACAAGAAGAAATGTACTGTACTTCTGCAGCTTTTGAAAATGCTTGTGAACTGTTGAAGAACTGTCTGGCAGATGTTAAGGCCGTGACCTCTGAACTGAACGTGAAAGGAACGCTTTGGAAAATAACACATTTGAAAATATCATCTGTCACCTCTGCTCCCCTGGGGCTATCTGACAGAGCAGTGGTTTGTCAGCCTGAAAGAAAAAAAAAGCAGTGGTCCAGCACTTCAGATGGACAACTCCACTTCTTCCTGTAATCGTTGTATTTTGTGCGACAGAGATTGGAGTCGTGTGAATCATCCTATTCAGTGCATTTAGCTCACTTTTCATCTCAGCACAATGAGCCTTAATACAGCCCTAAAAATAGAAACCACCTCCAAAATGGCACAGAAACTGTCTGAGCTTCACAATCACTGTCTCAATGCAAAAGGGAAAAACAAAGAGGAAAGAAAAAAAAAGAAAAAGGAAAACAAGCAGACACATAAAAGAGAGAAAGCAGGAGTGGTGTAACACACAATTTATCATCCTCTGTCAATGTCCCGCAAGATCTCTTTACCTCTATGTTGTATTCTCTCATTGGATCTTTCTGGTTTTCCTCAACCTTTCCTCATTTTTCCTCAGCCAGTCAGAGTGTGAGCTGTGGCTCTTACTTCATGCTGTTCTGTTTGCATGAATTACACATCAGTGTATACACACTCACGCACACACACACACACGTACCGTGTTCGTGCTTGTGTGCTTGTCTGGGGAAAACGAACCGTGTGATTTGCTTCTGCAATGGTGAAAAACAACCCAATAATCACGCAGTAACTGTTGATGCGTTGTGTATGATGTTAATAAAAGATTAAAACTGCTTGTGTGTGCGTGTGTAGGTGTGTGTGACAATAAAACCAATTGCTCCTCTTCCTCTTGATTGGATTTGAAAACTCACCCATTCTCTGGATAGTCCTGCGTGCCTCTGTGTTTTTATTTGTGTGTGTGTGTGTGTGTGTGAATGTGAGATGACGTGATACAACCTACATTTTCTTTCTCAGTGACTGTACTTGTGTGAATGTGAGTTTTACAGCCTCCGAGAGATTATGTAGTGTGTCATCATGATGAGTCAAGCGGATGTACAGTACTTGTTCATGTAGGTATGTGTGCCTGTGTGTGTGATTTTCTCTGTTAAGTGATGAAAAACTACACTATGTTAGACTTGCAATTTTGTGTTCTTGTGTTTATAGTAGGTGCACGTGTGTCTTTGTGTTTCCTGAGGTAAGTCCACAGGCTGGCACTGACCTGCTATGCTAGCTGACTGCATGTTAGTACATATTCAAGAAGCGCTTACTCGTGTTCTATACATTAAACTGGAAATTATGTTAATTTTCTTGCTCTTTGTGCTTTCAATTGCTATCTTTCACTGCATATTTGAGGATTATTTTAGTATTTTATTAATGGATAAGCATTTGAGCCCATATCTGCAGCTCTAAGCAGCTTTCTGCTAATTGTTTTGGTTTGCTGGTATGCACTGGTTGAGCGACACACAAGATTATTCCTGTCAGGTTTTGGAACAAAACACGGTCTCACCAGGAAGCGCCAAGAATCAGACAGGAAGACATGGAGTTGTTATCAGATTGGCGCTATATTTACATGAAGTCTGAGGATTATTAAAACAAGAGAAGTTAAAGTCAAAGCAGCAGTGGCTGAGATATTCTGACTTTAGTCTCTAAGGTAGGCCACTATAAGATAAAATAATGTAGTGCATAAAGTTCCCCATTCATTCATTCATTCATTCTGCCACCACAAATTTCACACCTCCAGAGTGTGTCCATTTTAGCTTTGAGGGCTTAATTTTAGATAACATTTTAGTTCAAGCTATTTTCAAAGTAGTGGTGGTTGATTGAGCCTTAAAGTTATGATATTTAAGGAAAATTTGTCATAATGGTATTTACGGCAATATAGAAAACATTTATTTATTAAACAATACTTTATCATGAATCTATTACCACAAAGTGCCAGCAGCAGCATTTTAGTTCAATGCTTTGCCAACTTTGAATATCATCACACATACAGTGATTAATTACATCTATATGTTTTCCAAAAAGATGTATTATAAATCCAAATCCAAATTAAATTCCTTTGTTCATTTAATCATCTCCCTGCTAATGCGATGTTACAGTATATGTTCAGTATGCGTTGCCCATACATAACTTAATGTTCACCAAAAATTGTGTCACGAAATTTCTTTGACTCAGAACTAAATACAGAATGAAGAATTAGAAAAAGCACCGCAGGCCTGCCAAAAACTGCCCTTAGGGTGGTTGTTTGCTGGTTTGTCAAGTTAAGCAAAAAGTAGCCTAGGTAGTATTTTCCCTGGAAATTTGTAACATGACTGAAAAATATTTTCTACATGGGGTGTTGTATCTTGGGTTCAAATGTTCAGTTCAGTTGTTTGAAGTCCATCTTTTCCACCACGTAACCACATCAGTAATTTCCATCCACATTTGCTCTTTCGGTCATATGGAGTGCAACTAGCAAGTGTTCCAGCAATGCACGGTTGAGTCATTTCTTTACTTTTGGGTTGCACATCACCAGCTGCTTGTATTTCCTCCTTGTGGGCCTGCATAACCTGGTTGTACTCAATGGTGTGGTTTTTTTTTGTTTGTTTTTTTGCCTAAAGTAATGGAACAAGTTTGTTACTTCCACCTTTAGCAAGGATAGTTTTCTTGCATATTTTGAAAAGCACTGTGCTTTGTCGGAGGTTGTTGAAGTAGCTCACATTTCAAGTACAAAATTGCCATCGGATGCTGACACACTGCTCTCGCTCTCCAACATGTGTGGGCTTGCCCCATTGAAGTGCACTCTAAGAATGTGAACGCATGGATTCACTATACAGTACCAATGATCTTGCAGTATGACACTTTTATATCACGCAAAAAATTTATACCATAGGTATTACTGCAGGCGGTATATGACACGGTCTTATTTTAAAGGCTGAACACTACTTATTTACACACTTACAAGTCAGTTTATATAACAGAATATAAATAGTACATTGAATAAGGGTATGTTACAAATGTGGCCTCAATGTGATATATCAGCTAGTGAGGATTTTTCTACTGCAACTTCAAACCCTTCATAAGGCTGCAGTGGGTATTTGTTTATAACAATCTAAAAAAAAAAATTTTTCTGATAAACTCTATTTTTTTCCAATTATTTTATAATTTATTCCTATATTCCTTTTCCTATGTGGTTCCTGTTTTATAAACTTTTTTTTTTTTACTTCTCTAACTAGATTAATTGCTATCCATCTCTCGTCCTTAGTGACAAAATGAGCCCCATCTCCAGGTGAAATGCTATATGACGTAACACTCCTGGTCACACAGGCTTAGTCACAGAAAGCAGTCGCCCAAATCCTCTCTGACAAACACACACATACTTTCAAATATATACACACTGACTCACACACATGCAGTGGAGAGGAGTGTGAGAGATTAGGAATACCAAATGTTTAAGAGATTTTTTTTCTTTTATTTACCTATTGACATGCTCACACACACACACACACAAACTTACAGTTTGCACCCCTTTTAGCAACTGTGTTTAGAATGACGAGTCAGCAGTTAGTCTAAGCTGGCATGCAGGGTTATGTGGAGGCTGATGCGCACTCTTACACACACACACACACACACATACACACACACTTACGGGCCAGCACTGCGGCTTCTTTTGTCATCTTACTCACTTTCTCTGACTAACTCCTGGCTCAGAAAGAGGTGTGGTCATCCCCCAGTTCTCTTCCTTGGGCTTGAGGAAAGAGCTCATTGTATGAAAACACTGTAGCTCCCTTTTAAAGAAGTGAGGGAGGGCGACCCAGTTCTGCTCAAAGTGGAGAAATGCATATATCTCTGAGGTGTGAAACCCTTATTATGGATTAATGATCGAAAAACAATGTATTTATGTTGTCAATTCAACCCTATTCCTGCATTAGAGGAATTTTACATTGTGCCTTCCTGAAATTGTGATTGCAGTCTGGCTGCACAGAATGTGCAGCAGAAATGGGCAAACTTCAACAAAAACAAAAGAAAGCCACATGGCGCGCAGCAAACAATTTCACCAGTAAACACTTTGCAATTAGAACTAATATGTTGCCCAATTAAACTACATTCTATCTCCAGCAATGTGGAACTACACGCTAGCTGACAAAGTTGTGATGATTGATGTTGCTGTATTTAGAGCGCATAAAGTGTCAGTGAAGCATGAATGCTTAAAAAGATAGAGGGTCTGGGTTTGTTTTTTGTTTTTTTGTAGAAAATCAAGGAGAGTAAAGAAGGTAAAGAAGTGTTTAATTTAAGTGGAAATCTGTGACAAAAGGTGGTATTACGAATGAAAGTAAAGGAGTAAAACTGCATCAATTTTAAATGGATGCAAATATTCTACAAAAGATATGCAGTTACTGGGATTTGGTTAAGTGGTGACTCTAAATTGCCCATAGGTGTGAATGGTTGTCTCTCTCTGTGTTGGCCCTGCGACAGGTTGGTGACCTGTACAGGGTGTACCCTACATCTCTGCCACTCTATCGCAGCTGGGATAGGGTCCAGCACCCCCAAGACCCTGGATAGGATAAGTGGAAGAGAATGGATGGTAAAGCAACTTTGTAGAGGTGGATAAGACAAAATCATCATTCAGCAGTTTGTCTGTTTGAAGCAGTAGAACTGGATCAATTAGGAAACCAGAATCCAGTAATGTTCTCTTAATGGCCCACTTTCATCCTGATACACAATGTAATATAACACAAATTTGAAAATGAGCATTTAAAGGGCAACAGCTAAAAGCCACAGCACTTGAAATAGTTAAAGATGTGGATAAATAACCACTCGAAATCCCCAAAAACAATCCTTTTAAAATTGAGAGAGGCTTGTGATTTATTAAGATGAATACGCATGCATCAAAATCACGTACACACAAGAGATTAGGGGTGGGAGAGGTAATGAGAAAAGGGTAAGCAGGTTAATGACTGTCTTCAACACAAGACTGACAGGACTGCACTTGTTAGCGCGCACACACACACAAATGTATTCACAGGTCAGCCTGATGAAAATGCACACAGTAGATTGATGGGCCAACTGACAATACACCTCTTGTCGTTTTGCTCTCTGTTTACGTCATACATGCTGGCATGTCACCAAGTGAGAAAGGTGGAGAGCGGCAGCGAAAGGAATATAAAACAAAGGACGTGGGAGATTGAGGTGAGAAGAACATGACAGGGGAGAGAGAGAGAGAGATCGAGATAAAGAGAGTGATAGTGTTTGAGCCAAGAGGAAGGCTCTTTGTCTTCCTAATGGAGCCATTACCTCGAGGTGTGTGACCCTAAGGGGTCAATCTCACACAAACACTCACACTCACACACACGCTTGGAGAGGAAACTATGGATTATGGTATGAGTAGAACTGCCAAGAGCTGAAGGACAGACTGAAACACTGTGTAATTTTTATTTTATCATCAGAGTTGTTAATTCCTGATGTTGCTGCCTTACTCCCAAAATCCTCCCCCTCTGACTTCAGCTACTCCTCACTCATTCTTTCTAACCACAAAATAAGAAATAATTTTTTTTTATAAAATACAATCAGAGTTCTGAAATTATGAAAAGGCTTGATCGAATGGGCTGTTTTAATGATAAAAGATACAAAAATATGTCTGTCATTGTGCTGTTTTTTACTCTGTTACTATCCAAAGGTCTATGAGCCAAGAAGCCAGACCTTGTAAATTTTTTAAGTGCTCTTGAGCAACAGTTCTCCAGGCCTTCTAAAGGTCATTCAAAGTTTTTCTTTGGACATTGGCTGCTTTTTCACTCATTTTCAGTGCAGTCCTTGTACCTGACCATTTTAAAAAGAATATTTTTGGTTTGTTTGTTTGTCAGGCCACTTAACACTACCTATCATATGAATCATTCAAGCATAAAATCACCTAATTCAAGCAGTGAACCAGTGTTGCATCTACACAAAACAGATTACTTAAAACAACCCAAAATACTGTTTTTGCAACAACAAGGTGATTCCCAAAGAGCTATTAGCCAGAAACTTGGCATATCTCGGCATGATGTGTAGTCTGTCTTTAAAAAAAAATAACGGAACTGGTCAAGTGGAAGACAGAAGAAGAAGTGGGCAGGCCTTAATCAATCTACAGCAGATGAACAGTATTTGAAACTCATGTCCGTAACAAAACAGGAAAGAAATCCAGCAAAGATCTGACACAGGACCTGACTGATGCATCTGGCCCATCAATTGAGCCGTCTTCTGTTCACTGAAGTCTCTTCAGAAATGATCTCAGTGGAAGGGTGGCTGTCAAGAAGCCATTTTTAAAGAGGGGAAACAGGGAGAAAAGGCCAAGGTATGAATCCAAATTTGAAATTTCTATTTCAAATTGTTGTCAGTATGTATGGAGGAGGTCAAGAGAGAGGCACAACAGTGAGTGTCTGCAGCCATCTGCAAAACATGGTAGAGGCTCTGTCATGGTTTGGAGCTGCATTTCAGCCAGTGGTGTTGGCGATCTTCTCAAAACTGATGGAAATATGAACACAGAAAAGTACCATCAGATTTTGATTGTCTCTTCCACCACTCATCTTCCCTTTCTCCCACTTTTCTCTTTTCCCTCCTTTCCCACCTATCCCTTCTCAGTGCACTACACTCTACCAAATTTAAAGTGAAAGTCAGCTTTTCATACACACCATGAGTAGGCATGCACACGTGCACATGCATAGAGTAATGATAAAACATAAAACATATGTCTAAAGCTTAAATGCATTTTTTAGAAAGTACACTCTCTTTATTATCTCACACTGTGTGTGTGTGTGTGTGTGTGTGTGTGTGTGTGTGTGTATGTGTGTGTGTGTGTGTGTGTGTGTGCGCGTGTGTCCACTACAGGACATGAAGTGCAATCACATTTGTCCTTGGGAACATTTCAGTCATCTCCCTTGAAGCAAATTACCTATTCAGCAGTATCACACATGAACTGCAAAATATGAGTGTGTGTCTGCACTGTGGTGCAGTGACATTCTAATCGGAACATTATACAGTAATGTACATGAAGTTGTAGCACATATAAATTGCCAACATCACACGCATCAAGTACACACATATAAAAATACTGCATGCAAATGTGATATCAGAACTTTGAAGTCTGACTTAAAAGTGGTGCTGAAACATGAAGGAAAATATTTTTTTTAAAAAACACCACCTACATATTCAAAAATTCAAAAAAGAAAAAAGTGTTATACAGCATACTTTTATGCTTCAGATGGAAAGTAAGAACAAAGTAACCACATCTAATGAAGACTCATCAGTGATTGCTGCGCTCACACCGGCAACCAGAGTTAACATGGCCCCCCTGTCCATGTATCTCCCTTATTGTCAGCACTCTGACAGAGTGTAATTGAAGAAAATAAAAACCCCAGAGAAGAGGATCAGTTACTCAGTGTACAAGACTGGAGCAATGTTTTCATATTAGAATGATAAAGTGTTGTCCAGAGCTCTGTCCTATGAGCAGAAAGGGCGTGGGGGGGGGATAGAAAAAGATGAATGGGGAGAAAAGAAGAAGAGATACAGACAGGAGAGGTGAAAGACAGATAAAGTTTTAGTGTTGTGCTTTAGTGTATGTGTTTGTCTGCCTGTGTGTGTGTGTCTTTGTGTGTTTGTGTGTTTGTCTGCCTGTGTGTGTATGTGTATGTGTGTTTGTGTGCCTTCAAAGGAGATTTTAAGTGTCTGAGAGTAAACTGATTTGAATTAAGTTGTAAATTAGAAGGGTGCGATTGCGCCTGCCGCTGTGAGACTCAGTTATCATTCTGCTGCATCACTGCCAGCGGTCTCTGTGCTCGCTTAGAGATATCGCAACAATGGCAGGCGTAATTCTACTGTGTCCATATACCTTCAGAAAGAGAGAGAAAGCGAGAGGAGGAGCAGGAAGACACAAGTGGCTGAGGGACAGAGGAGGCAGGAGATGGTGAAAAGGAGTGAAGGGATGAAAGTTTTTTAATGAAGACTGGAGGAGTGCAAGTGGGAGCTTCACAGCTCTGAGTGACTTCAATAGCCTTTCCTCCCTTCCTCAGCCCATTGATGCCACTCAATTAAATTCTAATCAATGGAAAAGCCTCATTATCCCCGCTGCCTACAATGCTGTGGAATTGATCTTGGTCCCTGTGGTACATCCATACAATGCAAAATTATAAAGTTTTTGTCTGGAAGGCCAGTGTTAGTGCCTACAGGACAGCTACATTCTGATAACACAGCATATTCACACAGTATATAAACAACCACAAAGTCTCCATTTAACAGAGATCTGTGACACCAGGCTTGAAACTGCACGTTGCCCCTCACAAAATAAACTTCTGACCTCAGGTGGGGTTGCTGTTCTGAAAATTTCAATTTAAATTCTGAAGATGGCACAAAACTCCATGTGAGCACACAGGCAGATGCACAACCAACTCCTCACACAACTGAAAGTTAAGGGAGGAAGACATGAATACTTTCAGACCGAGACAAGGACAAAGGTGTGCAGGGGGAGGTCTGTTTGGAAAGCACCTGCTGACGACCCCGAAGGAGCAGACAGATGATTTCCCACAGAGAAAGAGACAGCCTGACAGCTGTCAAACGCGCGCGCACGTATACACACACACACACACACACACACACACACACACACACACACACACACACACACACACACAGCAACCGAAAGAATATGTGACTAAAAACTGAGTAGGTACCTTGAAAGCAATTTACCCCATCTACACATCTACCCACACAAAAACATTTTCCCTGTGCTTTTGTCTTTCAGAGACATGCACATATACTGAGAAAGTGACTGTAAAATGCTGCAGTAAGCAGAAATAAGGAAAAAGAAGGCGGGGATGTCATCCTATCATAAATGTAGTGGACCATCTATTGCATTCTTTTTTGAATTTTATGTATTGTGCATCTACTGGATTAAAAAAAAAATAAAGCAGTCTGAGCACCTGACCCTCCCATGCTATCATTAAATATCTTTTAATCATTGAATTTCAGCCCAGAAAGCCATATCCAGTATCGTGGGAGGAGAACTATTAGACTAACCGTTCAATCATTAAATTCTCATTTGCAACCTCTCCCCATTTATGAGATAAAGAGGTAACTGAGAGCACAATTTCTGTTGTTGTTATCTTGCTGGAAAGCTCACCTGGATTATTTGTCAGTTAGCGACAGGTACAAAGCTGCTAATTAAATGCTGGGAAAGTTTCCAGCTGGAATGGATGTTTCTGTAAAGCTATACGCAGAAGTATTTTGCTTATGAATGACTCAGTGTGATGACTTTTGTCCAGACCTCAGGCATCTCCATTGTAATCATTTCCTGGGTAGAATGTGCTATTTAAATGGTTCCAGTGAAAAGAAATGAACTCATGCACTCAAAATCCACTAAAAGAGAGAGACTAGAATTAAAAAAAATATATATATATATATATATATATATATATATATATATCACATAACGCAAACTTGACAAGAAATATGTGTGGAAATTTCCTAACACCAAGGATGGCAGGTGTATGATCTGACTCCATGGAACATATCCAACCAACTGTGGTGTTGTTCTGATGCAAACGCCTGAGGTGTAATATATAAAACTGCCTAAAGTAAATGCCTGAGGGCGGTACCAAGATGGCATCAAAGTGGTGAGGTCTGCCAGGAAAGAACGAGCATGGTGACAAATCATGTTATTTCTTCTACCAACACATTTTGTTCACGATAGTTGTAATTATAGTTTTAGTGTAGCTCAAACCAGCCGAAAATCACAGGAATCCAAAAACATTCAGGTTTTATAACAACGTTCAAACATGCATTTTTTAATGAACCTAATATGTGAAATAATGTCACTCTTTTCTTGTTTTTCTCTTCATACAGAGGTGATCCAATCAAACATAACAAGGTTAACATACCAGAAATGTATGGATAACAACAATGATTATATTTTTGCATTAAAAAATATGATTTCAATTAAAGAGCTTGCACTTATTGGTGGACTAACCACTGCTGAAACATAAGAAATTATATTGGTAATTAGTAATTACCAATGCTGCTAATTTAGGGCAGCTGAGGCATAAACCTTAGAAAACATTTTGCTTTGATGTCCCCTTTACCAACATCTGTAAACCGCTAAAGGAAGGAGGCAACATTTGGAAACTGGTCATTGGTGTTGGAAGGAAATTCTGTATTGTGGCAACACCACGAACTTATATAAATACACGAAAGGCCACAAAAAGAATTTTTTTTTTTTCCTGGAATGAGCAGAAAAGAAACAAAGAGACAGGCCACGATCACAGTCCTTTCAGAAAATCAGAGAATATCCAGGTTGATCTTACAGTGGTGAAAAAATGTTTCAGTTATGACTCGAGCTGATTCTTCAGCACTGATTTGTGTGAAAGTGTAACTGGTCATCATAGCTGTTACTTTAGCAGACTGATTACCTAAAGACTACATTCAACCATTTAAATATTTAATATATTCAGCCCACTGAATTGTGTAAAATAAAATATTGTGTTGGAACTGAAAACAATTTACCTCAAACATGGACTATGAAAAATGTCTGAATATATTAACCCTTCATCTGTTTTATTTATATAACAGAAGCTGAGCCAAAAATGCTTTAAAGGCAGGAATATTTACATTTCAAGTCTCCAAAAAACGGTTTCAAAATATATGAAAAGCTGAAATGTGTGTTTCGTTGTGTATTGTGAAAAGTAAAAATCAGAGTAGATTTACTGGTCATTAAAATGTTTTCAGAAGTAGCAAACTGATGATGGGTCATCTCATAAATAATGACTCACTGCTGTCCCCCTACATACAGTTAGCTGCCCTTATTAGCTTAATGTATTGGTACTTGTATCAGCAGTACTAGATCTGTACTTACTCGGGATTGGATCTGTACCAAAATTTGAAGTATCACACACACCACTACCCTTCACAGCAGCTGCACCATTGCCTACAAAGCCAACAAACTGTGCATGTAACTGCAAGATGTTGCAGTCAGCAGCCCCGGTGCTCAGCGGCAATGTAACAAGTTGAAAGAAGCTGCACAACTCACCTTTACAGGGAATTCTGATGTCAGGCAAGTGGCTGGCACTCAGTAGGAATGTTTCTAGGATTTTTGCGACTCTCCTGACACTAATCGGTTCATTGCTGCTTTATTTAGTTAACAGTAACCCCCCCCCATGCAACATCATTTTTATTATCACAGGATCATGAGCGCTTAAAGTGAAAGCCAGTTTTTGATTTGATTGTCAATTGTGCTGCAGACTGTTTCAAGATGCAGCACTAAAAATCCGAAGGGGGGTAAACAATTCAGCAGAGGAGGGGACATGAAGACCAGAGGTGGATAAATCCAGCCCATCCGCCCTGGCAAAGCACACTCTGCCTGCACATTTTATAAAAATACTTAAACCTATTTTAAACTGTAATAATTCTTGATTTCCTTGAGCGTCCCCCAAAACCTATATACATGATGAAATTTAAGGTTCAGTTAAAGGTTTTTAGCTTCTTTTACTTTTCATCTACATCAGTTTTCTAAACTACTGAACACATATTGATTTTTGGAGACAAATCTGGCAGTTGGATAAATATACTGAGGGAGAGTAAACACACACACACACACACACACACACACACACACACACACACACAGGAGCAGCCAGGAGAACACTGTAAGCAGTGCTTCTGGGCTATTGGAGACGAGTGCTAAACAAAACAGCTTTGGCTGGCCTTGCTCTGAAGTGACAGCACTGCAAAGCCATCATTCATGGGTGTGTGCTTGTGTCTGAAAATGGTAATAAATTACAGATAATATACTGCAGGGATGCACAGTTAAATGGGGGAGCTTTTAGTTTTTATCTGAAGATAGATGCTTGAAATAGTGTTAGGGTGTCATGGTGGGGGGTCAAAAGTGGGGCATTTTAACATTGAAAGGCGCATAGTCAAACGTGACATTCAGAAATGTAAACACACATATAACATGTATGACGTCAGAGGAAACTTTCTTCCATTTCAAGGAGACTCTCTGTAAACTTAACCAGAACTATTACTTCCCTAACTGTAAACTCTACCTTAACCTTAACCTAAGGCTAACTTTACCATGACCCTAAAACATACCATTCTAAAACCCAGATGTACTTGCAGTGTTGAATTTCTAGATAGAAGGAAAATATATTTTGAGAGTGGCTTCAGTTATTTGTGTTATGTGTTAACATTTTTCCCTCGATAAGTTCAGATTTCCACTCTGTGTAGATCTGTGTGTGTGTGTGTGTGTGTGTGTGTGTGTGTGTGTGTGTGTGTGTGTGTGTGTGTGTGTGTGGGTGCATCACTCTTTCTCTTCTCTGTCACGGCATATTTCTCAGTGGGTGTGCACTAACAATGCCCTCTCCTCCTTGTCAAGGTTGAACTAAGCTAACATCTGAAACACATGCACACACGCACGCACACACAAGCTTGCTCACATTGCAACTAACATGCTCACAAAAAAAAAAAAGCGGTGCACGCAAACATGCGCAAAAACTCACCTCATCATGACTCCTTATCAAACCTCTGAAATGAGCTATTGAAAAGTCGGTGATTTCAATTAAATCCAGCCCCTTAATAACAAACCTCAGTCTCCATTCATTCAGGATCTTCAGTATTCAAGCACAAAAAGTCAGGGTCAGGCAGGAAGCGCGTGGGTTTACTGCAGTGAAGGGAATAAAGGATCACTTCTCTCAAGGACAGCTTACCTGAGCTATCACAGAGTGGTGGTTTACCTGAAGATTGTGTTAAGATTCTTTCTCATTGTAAGGACAAGGAGTTGATTCATGTACCAAAGTACATGCATGTTTTTTTTTTTAAAAACTATATACAAACATATCTCAGTAAATATAAAAAAATATTATTATTTTTTCTGGTGTACCCAGCCTTAGTTTTGCACAACATGTGGTCCTTTAAAGGTAATGGAAAAAAAGTGGTGGTTAGGAAAATTACACTATAAAACCATTGTGTTGATTTTACACTGCTGCTAGCTTCTGTGCATCCCACCGCTCCATATCTTTAAAAATCAGTGAGGCTAATACCCCATTCTCCCCACAAATGCTTTTTCTCTCTGTTTCATTCCCTCCCTTTCTTTCTCAGGTGTTTCAGCAGGTAAAAACCCCATTTCCCTGTTCCCCTTAGGGAGCGCTGACCTAACTGTCGGTACTCCCAGGAGCCCCAGCTAACTCTGCAGACCCATTTGTCAACGTTGACCCTGAAACACTCCCTCTTTCCATCCCCTCTATATCTGTCTTCCCTCCCTGCCCATTTCTCCTCTTCTGGTTCTTCAGCTATTTTTAAGTCCTCCCCACATGTCTCGCTGTGTGCCCGCCCTCCCAAAAAGACTAAAGCATCAAAAGCTGGATAAGATAGAAAAGGAGAGGATAAGGGGAAAAGGCAGAGATTGAAGAGGTAGATAAGAATGAATACGATTGAAGTGAGAAGGAAGCGCTTTTAGGCACTGATGCTAAAATACTATGCATCAAAACTGTGAGCTCATCTTCAACAATTACTCAGATGTGCAATGTGAAAGGTGTCGCTCACACCAAGAGCCCACAGACAATAATCATCTGACTCTGCAGTTAACCTCAGCTTTATGGAGCAGTTATGTATCCTGCAGCTCATTATTTTAGTTTCAAAGCCAAAAGACTTCATTGTTTTACTTTGGTCTCATGACTCTCATCAACCTAATTTCCAGCTTCACCAGGCAAATGCACTTAGCTGAGAAGTTCTAATAAACCCACTGTACACTTACAGTACAGCACCAAAAACAGACAGCATTATCAGCTATGGTACTGTGCAAAAGTCTTGTGCTACCACTCATTTTGTTATGTTTTGCTTCAAAGGAGTAAGACTTTCCTGTCATTTTTTAAAGTGGTCTTTAACAATAGTTCTCCAGGCTTTCCGAAAGTCATATATTTAGGCACTTTGTTACTTAGCAGCCTGTTGCAATAACATGTAATTTGTTTCCATTTTCTTTCAGTTGAATCTATGGGGGGAAAAAAACACCATTTTACAGTGATTCAAAAAGACGTGTTAGCCAAAAACTTGGCATATCTCAGCATGGCATTCATTGTATCCTTAAAAGTTTTAAGGCTGAGCATCAGTATGTATGGATGAGGTCAGGAGAAACATCTGTAAAACACGATGGAGGTCTGTCATAGTTTGGGGCTACATTTCTGCCAGTGGTGTGGGGGAACTTGTCAAAATTGACACTGCCAATGCAGTAAAAATCATACCTGGATAGAAAAGCACACAGTTGAACATTGTAAGTTACTGTGTGGACTGATGTCCTCAGAGCCCAGACCTCATCGCTACTGAAGCAGAGTGAGATCTTGATAGAGAACAGAACAATAGAGAGCCAAAGAAGAGCTTTGAATGTCCTTCAGCAAGCTTGGAGAACTATTCCAGAGGACTATGGGAAGAAATGACAAGAAAGCTGCCCACAAGAGTTCAGGCTGTGCTGAAGAAAAAAGGTGCTCATACAAAAATATTGACTTTCCAGCTTGTTAGAATTGTGTAAACTCTTTTTATGTACTGTATTTCCATGTATGTTTGCATTTGTTCCCATTTTCCTAGCAAGATATAAAGAAATGAGGGGTGGCTCAAGACTTTTCTACATCACACAAAAAATACATAAAACTGCCCCGACATGACTGAAGCAAAATAAGTTAATAAAAAAACAAAACAGAGTTCATCAGGACAAACAAATAAACAAAAAAACCCCGCACAATATTGCTGTAGCCTTGTCATTTTAAGGACCTGAGGCATGGACTTAAAGGTTGTGCAGGGCTAGTATTAACAGAGGTCATGTACAGTAATTACAATATGCAAGGGGGAAGTTAATAGGATGCACACTGACTTTCTAAGCGAAATCCTTATCTCTAATAACCACACTATCAACTTAATTAAAGACTGCTTTTTTAAAAGCCCCTCAGCCTTTCGCTCAGGTTTTCCTCTGCGCTTCTTATTCTCTCTTTAACGCTCTCATTTGTGCCCATTTTGTCTTTTTCTTTTTACTGCTTTGTCAAGGGGAAAACTGTTGAGTCAATCGTTCCCCGTCTCCATTCTCTTCCCCTCTATCTTTGAAGTCGTCCGAATTCCACAACGCTACAATCTTAAAGCGACAAGCCCACTGCACTGTGTCAATTACATGATGCGACACGACACTTTAAGGACTACATATTAAGGGCTCTCCAGTTAAAAGAACCAAGAGTGCTGAGACAAGTTGCAAGTGACCTGAAAACTAAAAATAGTTCCCCCCGAAAACTCGTCTTTCACTGCAGCATTTAAAACTGGCAAGACAAAAATGCAGGGGGATGCATTTGCAGTCAGGGAGACCTACATCGGAAGCCTCTGTAAATCATGTACAGTGGGTACGGAAAGTATTCAGATCCCTTTAAATTTTTCACTCTTTGTTTCATTGCGGCCATTTGCTAAAATCAAAAAAGTTTATTTTATTTCTCATTAATGTACACTCAGCACCTCACCTTGACAGAAAAAGGTAGAAATTTTTGCAAATTTATTAAAAGAAAAACTGAAATAACACATGGTCATAAGTATTCAGACCCTTTGCTGTGACACTCATATTTAACTCAGAGCAAATGAGAATCATGAGGTCGAAGGAACTGCCCAAGGAGCTCAGAGACAGAATTGTGGCAAGGCACAGATCTGGCCAATGTTGCAAAAGAAATTCTGCAGCACTCAAGGTTCCTAAGAGCACAGTGGCCTCCATAATCCTTAAATGGAAGAAGTTTGGGACAACCACAACTCTTCCTAGACCTGGCTGTCCAGAGCCTTGGTGAGAGAGGTAAAGAAGAACCCAAAGATCACTGTGGCTGAGCTCCAGAGATGCAGTAGGGAGATGGGAGAAAGTTCCACAAAGTCAACTATCACTGCAGCCCTCCACCAGTCGGGGCTTTATGGCAGAGTGGCCCCACGGAAGCCTCTCCTCAGTGCAAGACATATGAAAGCCCGCATAGAGTTTGCCAAAAAACACATGAAGGACTCCCAGACTATGAGAAATAAGATTCTCTGGTCTGATGAGATGAAGACTGAACTTTTTGGTGTTAATTCTAAGCGGTATGTGTGGAGAAAACCAGGCCCTGCTCATCACCTGCCCAATACAATCCCAACAGTGAAACATGGTGGTGGCAGCATCATGCTATGGGGGTGTTTTTCAGCTGCAGGGACAGGACGACTGGTTGCAAATGAAGGAAAGATGAATGCGGCCAAGTACAAGATATCCTGGAAGAAAACCTTCTCCAGAGTGCTCAGGACCTCAGACTGGGCCGAAGGTTCACCTTCCAACAAGACAATGACCCTCAGCACACTGCTAAAATAACAAAGGAGTGGCTTCAGAACAACTCTGTGACCATTCTTGACTGGCCCAACCAGAGCCCTGACCTAAACCCAATTGAGCATCTCTGCAGAGACCTGAAAATGGCTGTCCACCAACGTTCACCATCCAACCTGAGGGAACTGTAGAGGATCTGCAAGGAAGAATGGCAGAGGATCCCCAAATCCAGGTGTGGAAAACTTGTTGCATCATTCCCAAGAAGACTCATGGCTGTACTAGCTCAAAAGGGTGCTTCTACTCAATACTGAGCAAAGGGTCTGAATACTTATGACCATGTGATATTTCAGTTTCAATTTTTTAATAAATTTGCAAAAATTTCTACATTTCTGTTTTTTTCTGTCAAGATGGGGTGCTGAGTGTACATTAATGAGAAATAAAATGAACTTTTTTGATTTTAGCAAATGGCTGCAATAAAACAAAGAGGGAAAAATTTAAAGGGGTCTGAATACTTTCCGTACCCGCTAAAGCTGTAATTCTATCTTACAGCAGACTGCCCACCCCAAAGATTTTTGTGCACACCATAGATAACATGCTTTATATCTGAACACATAAAATGGCAGTCTGAACTCCCAGACATAAGATTATTGAGTGTATTATTCTGTTATTTCAGTTCCAGAGGGTCAAAAGTTTGCCATGTTGCTGATGTGAAGCCTGTGTAGCCTTCAGTACACTGTCACACATGAGGACACTCAGGTTTCTTTTCAGCCTCTACAAGACCTCTTAAGTTGTCTTTCATGTTAATGGATGCAATGCAGCATCCTCTTTCTTTTTTTTCCTTTTCCTTTTTTTGGAGCTGAAGTTTTAAGAGCAAAGTGCTGGCTCGTAGATCGGGAGAGCGAGGGAGAGAGGCAGAGAAAGACAAATAAACTGAGCATGCCAATAAAACATGAATAATTCCATTTTCCTGAGAGCCCCCCACGGTGCTCACAGCTTGTTCAGCACTTGTCACACAGGGACGTTCTTACAAGTCATCCTTTTTTCCATCCATCCATCCATCCATCCATCCGTCCATCCTTGGGACTGTCTTGCCTGCAACTTCAGAACAATTAAGGTTGACTTCATGCTCCACAGGGCTTTTGGTCATAATGGAGAGAGGAATGAAACAAGGGAGAGGCTCGACGAAGGGATATTTAATTCATGTCACTCTTGCTGCCTGCATCTCTACGTTCCCTGTCTTTTAGCACAGCTCACTGCCCCCAACATGGTGTGGTGCTGGGCATGGCTACACTATGCTAACACTAAGGCACAGGCTATGGCCCATTTTAATGGCATTGTGTTGCTATGCCAGAGAAGCTAGGATGCAGCGAGCAGGCGAGAGCAGCAAGCCAGCCCCATTCCAACGTGACTGTGCCTGTTAACTACAGATACTGCAGAGCAACGTGGCAACAGCAATTTTGCGTGACTGTGCATGTGTTGTATGTACACTTGCATATATATGTGTTCACGCAAGTCAGAAATGGATGAAGCAAACAGGGAAAGAAATGTGTGTCTGTGTGTGTGGGGGGGGGGGGGCAGAAAAAAGCAATGCCATTAAAGAAGAGAGAGCTGCATCAAACTCTCAAAAGCAAGGGGCACACTTAGCCACGGTAAGTGCTGTTGTGTGTCCATTGTGTATGTGTATGTGTGCATGACTGTAATATAGATGGGAAGCAGAGCGGGGTGAAGTTGCCAACTTCTTTCGACATGGCTTCGATACAAGGAGAAATCTCTCCGTACAATCTTCAAACACTCAACAACAGACATGATGGGGAAGGAAGGAGAGAGGGGAGGACAGATAGACTTTCAAGATTAGATGAGAAATGCAGATGAAAGGAGGAGATGGGGATGGGGGAAAAGGGAAACTACAGAGGAATGTGAGAAGGCCCGGTTTGACAGAACACAAACACAAACCCTAAATATTCTGGTCTTAAAAAGATTTAAACAGGACAACAGCCAGCGAGCACTGTGTTACACAACACTCACTTTTGTGTTTGGAAATGACAAAATTCCTGTTTATAGCTTTGTCTTCCACATGTTTTACTAGTGTTTTTTGTTTTTGTTGTTTTTTTGTTTTTTGCTTAAAAAGATAAAAGGAAAGAAAACAACCTGTCTTCTGTCCCATCCATTAACCCCCCCCCCCTTGCCTTTCCCACTTTCTCCAAGATGAGGTCTGAGGAGTGGGAGGTCTATTTTTCCACAGCTCTTCTAATTAGATCAAACTTAAAGTAAGTGACTGTTGTGTGACCTCCCAGCACGGTGGAGTTTAACTCAAATCCCAAAGCACCTAGAAGGGAAGATAACAGTGTGTGGAATTAAAAAGGTGCATACACAAGCCCAGAGACTGGACTATACCACAGTCAATGAAAAACAAGACTATGCCGTATGAGAGAAAGAACTCAACAAGCTGACAGTGGATTTGAGGTAAAGATGTCTGCGTGTTGCACAACTTGTCAACCCAACACATTTTGTCCAGAAAGTTATATTATCAGCACTTTCATATATGAACACAGAGAAAAGAGAAACATGCTTTACTAAAAAAGTTCATAAATTTACATCCTTAATATGTATGTTTAGATTAAATAAATAACTACACATAACAAATATTAGAGAAGTTTGTTTAGAGTTCATGTTTCTGAAAGAAACATATTAATTAAAGATTTTTAATAAATCCTATGTTGGTCAGACTGGTTTGTCCATGCGTTTAATGTGACCAAACAACTATATCTTTAAAATGTAGCTAAGATCAGATCAATTTATGTTGTATACTTGTGTACAATGACAGTAAAGTTCCATCAATCATTCATAGTATGAATGTGGGAATTGACTTGTCATCCACAGCAGTCATAAACATCAAGAAGGCTGCAGCTGCAGACTTATAATGGTGGTAACTTTGTAACTCCTGCCGCTACCTGAAAAACTTTGTCAGCTCCTTAACAAGCTGTCAGTCTGGATCCCCATGTCATTGTCAGTGTGGATGAAATCAATACAGTGATGTGTTTACCATTACAAACGCATATTCACATCATCATAAATTTGCTGCAATGTCAGCATCCCTAAGGGCAAAGATATCTGATATTTATTCATCTGTATGTATCTCAGGAGTGTGAGAGACAGCGGATGGTAATAATGCACTCTGAAAAATCAACCCCTCACTCACATCTCACGTCTCTCTCCACAAACTGTATTTATGATTGACATGTTCTCCTGAAAGATGCTTCCACTTGATAAGTAGCTGCTGCTCGTAATGAACCAGTCTGTAGAGTGTAGAGAGAATGAGGATCTAGGTTTTGGAGTATTAAAACACGGAGTAGACAATTTAATCTGACAATTTCAGCATTCGTGGAATGTTTCCTTTTGAGGCTTCGGCAACTGGAGTTTTTGGGGGGATTTTGTTTCTAAGTTGTAGTCATGCTGATGCAACTGCCTCATGACACAAAGATGAGGAATGAAAAGATTTCCAGAGCCAGCGACTGCATGCATGTGTTATCTGTATATTAGTCAGGATTAAGCTGAGATGACAAAATTCTTTCCTTCAAAGCTGTGATAGTTGTGTTATTCTCCGCATGCCTCTTCAGTCTCTCAGTTGCTGAGCTTATGTTATATTTATTGTGAGGGTTTTGTGTCAGCTTATGATGGCTGACAAGAGGCAGATCAGAAATTCAATTTACTGCTGAGACATTTGGGTTAATCAACAAGGAAAATTTTTTTTAAAAAAACAGATAGATGGACTGATCCAAAAACTCTCACACATGTTGTTCAGACAGTCGTTCATACACAAAAACGCAAATGCGAAGACAAAGAGACAAGGGGATTAGTGTGATGTTAGCCAGGCTGTTGTTTATTTAGCCATGTATACACACACACACACACACACACACAGAAAAAAAGAAGAAAAAAAAGGTTTGTAGTAATGGCACTAACTACATTGTTTGAGGAGATGTCAACGTAATAGCGTTACACACTTCAAGCAAATACACATGACGGGGCATTATCAATTCCTGCACATCACCATTCGTCAAAATCATGCCGAGCGCAGGACGACGTTATTAGAGCATCTCCCTCAGCAGGAGCCAGCTCGACAAAGATTTTGATTTGTTCAGTGGAAGGAGGCGGTGGCGGAAACGGGGAGTAAGTCGCAGCAGAAGGATAAAATGGAGAAGATGAAGTATGTAAGGAGATTAAAGACTAAAGTAAATGTCTACAGGAGAATAACATCAAAATCAATTTATATTCCCATTTAGGCTTCAAATCATACAATGTTAGGCCTTTCTTTCTCTGTGCCTTTGTCAATTAAGTTAAAAGAGGAAAAGATGCTTTGGAGCCTGTGTGATATAAGAGTTTTCTTTTTTGTTAAAGCACGCCACGGCTACTCATCATTTGCTTTTATTTCAGAAAAAAGGTCTGATACAGTGTCTGACCAGACTCATCTACCTGGCTACAGCTGTTAAAGCGCTTGGTTAATATGTGCTTTTCTGAGTACCTGTGTGTATGTGTGCCGCTGCAATTTCTCTATAAACCTTCACTGTTCCTGAGGCCAAAGCCGAGGCTTTGCTGAGAGACAGAGAGGGAAGGAGACATAAACATTTATAGAAGACAAGAACTGAAGAGACAGGAGGAGAATGAGGGAGAGGAAGGAGAGATGCTCCACAAGGGAGGAGGAAAATAAGGATAGAGCCAGAGGGCGGTGAGGGGAAAACTTGATATGCAGAGCTAGCACTTAAAACTGTGCAGCGCAAACAACAAACAAAAACTTCCACTGCTTTGGAACAGATGTCATTGGGGAAAGTCTGAAAGAAGAGGTGAATGGGGTGGGGTGGGGGTAGGGGGGCACAGGCAACTCACAGAATATTTCCTCTAGTCCCACATATTTATCCAAATTGATCCCCTTTGAGTAGTGAGGGGCCATTTCTCATCTGCAAGACAGCCGAATCTGGCTATTAGAATAAAACACACATACAGCACACTCACACATATACGCCAGTAAAAGTATAACAATATGGCTACCTGCCTGATATTGTGATTTTACTGGGAAAACACCCCTGACCCGTCGAGTCATGAACTCCACAAGGCACTTGAAGGTGTGCTGTGGTCTCTGGCGTCAAGACATTAAACAGATCCTTCAAGTCCTGTAAGTTGCAAGGTGCGGCCTCTGTGGATCAGACTTGTTTGCCCAGCACATCCCGCAGATGCTTGGTTGGATTGAAATCTGGGGAGTTCTGAGTCAACACCTCAAACTTGATGTTGTGCTCCTCAAACCATTCCTGAACCATTCTTGCTTTGTGGCAGAGTGCATTATCCTGCTGAAAGAGGCCACAGTCATTAGGGAATACCGTTTCCATGAAAGGATGTAAATGGTCTCCAACGATGCTTAGGTAGGTGGTACGTGTCAAAGTAACATCCACATGGATGGCAGGACCCAAGGTTTCCCTGCAGAACATTGCCCAAAGCATCACACTGCCTCCACCAGCTTGCCTCCTTTCCATAGCGCATCCTGGTGGCAGGTGTTCTCCAGATAAGCAATGCACGTGCGCCCGGCAATCCATGTGATGTAACAGAAAACATGATTCATCAAATCAGGCCACCTTCTTCAATTGCTCCGTGGTCCAGGTCTGATGGTCACATGCTCATTGTTGGCGTTTTTGTCATTAGACAGGGGTCAGCACAGACACCCTGACTGGTCTGCAGATATGCAAGCCCAAAAGCAACAAACTGCGATGTATTGTGTATTCTGATGCCTTTCTATCAGAAAGCAAACTGAGCTAGAGTAGCTTGTCTGTTGGATTGGATCACACGGGCCAACCTTCGCTCCCCGCGTGCATCAGTGAGCCTTGACTGCCCATGATCCTGTCGCTGGTTCACCACTGCTTCTTCCTTGGACCACTTTTGATACATACTGACCACTGCCGACTGGGAGCGCCCCACAACAGCTGCAGTTTTGAGGCTGCTTTGGCCCAGTCATCTAGAATCACAATATAGCCCCCTGTCAAACTCACTCAAATCCTTACACTTGCCTACTGTATATTTCCTGCTTCTAACACATCAACGTTGAGGACAACATGTTTGCTTTCTCCCTAATATATCCCGCCCACTAACAGGTGCCATGATGAAGAAATAATCAGTGTTATCCACTTCACCAGTCAGTGGTCATAATGTTATGCTTGATTGGTGTATACGCTTAAGTGTTTTTATATAGAGACACCAACACTACATTAAGACAATAAGAACGTACAGGCAAGCTGTTACCACAAGAAACTCAATAAGGACAGTCTTATTGTGGCAATAAGACAACTTCCTAGTGCTGCCATTACTAGATCCACAAACGCAAAGATACACACACAACCAATTATAGAGGCACAAAAACAAATCGACTTTGTGCACATAATATTGATAAAGTACAAGACTATAAATACACACACAGGGAGACTGTGCATAATACTATCTGTGCAGAGGTGTGCTACTGTGTAGCAGAACCTGTGGCTGAAGATGTTCTAGTTAAACGGGAGTGTGATTTAAGGCACACGAAAACAAATGGGACCGCACAGTAATTGGACAAACTCATAAATGATATAAAATGTTATTTTTATCCGCTTGTTTTCCATCTCTTTCCCTCCCTCCCACTTCTAGTTGCTGTTTGACACAAGCAGACAGCAACAAGCATCAGACAGTCTGTGTGTGCGCACGTGCGTGTGTGCAATTATACTGCCTGAGGGGAGACAACAACAGGGATGGATGAATAATGCCCTTTGATCACAGCAACACCACACACACACAAATATACTACAACAGTGCTGGCATTTACATCAGGTGTGGCTAGAGTTGGGTCTAAAAACAAACAAACAAAAAAACTTTTTTCAGCCAAGAGTCTTTGGAAGTACAGGCGACTACTTTAGTTAATTCATGATTCAAAAATATTGTTCAGGGCCAGAGGTCTATTGACAAAGCTCTCCATAATAGATCGATAAATTACAAAAATACACTTGCAGCATATACTGCAGCGGACACTGCGTGTGTGCGTCACTGCTTAATTAGTTGAATGGAAACATTGAGTAACAGTTGATGACGGTTTGCCTTTTTACAATCATGCAGCACAGTCAGAACCAATTATGGGAGCAGGGAGGGGCAGGGCATTCTTTCAGTGACAGTGTTTGATTGTACTGATTGCTGCAACTAGAAGAAGAAAAAGAAAACCACTGACATTATAATGTGCAAGGTTACCAACAGGAACGTCATCTTCTCTTAAAGCTAGCCAGCAACCTGACATAAGTATATAAAACTAGAATCACCTCAGTGCAGTTACAGTTATGGAAAAATAAAGTACACCCTCTGTGGATTCTAAAATCAGTCCATGATTTAAAAAAAAAAAAATAATCTAATTCTCTGATTGACTCGTCTCAGTCACTGCAAGGCGCTCAGGTCCTGTGGCTGTCAAAAAAGCCCAAATCATCACCCCTCCGCCACCGTGCTGACAGCTGGTATGAGGTGTTTGTGCTGAGATGCTGTGTTTAGTTTCTGCCAAATGCGGTGCTGTCCATTATGGCCAAACATCCCCACTTTGGTCTTGTCTGTCTGGAGATCTTGTGGTTTTTTCAGATGCAACTTGCAATTTTGCAAACCTAAGCTGTGCTGTCATGTTCTTTTTAGAGACAAGAGGCTTTCCCATGGCAGTCCTTCTGAACAAGCCATACTTGTGCAGTCTTTTTCTAATTGTACTGTCATGAACTTTAACATTTCACAGGCTAACTGAGACCCGTAGAGTCTCAGATGTAGCTTTTGGGTTTCTCTGAGCATTTCACGCCCTGACCTTGGGGTGAATTTGCTGGGATGCAAACTCCTGGGAAGATTGGCAACGCCCTCAAATGTTTTCCACTTATGGAATGATGCACTTCAAATTGTTTAGAAATGGCCTTATAACCCAGACTGATGGGAAGCAGCAATTGCTTCTCTAACATCATTGCTAGTTTCTTTTCTCCTTGGTATTGTGTTAACACACACCTGAATACTCAAGACCTGCAAACTGTCAAAACCTCTGCTTTTATAGAGGTGCTCACACTTGCTGATGATCAGTTATACATTTTACTTTACCAAGCTATGCTATTCTGTTTAAGTTCTTCAGGTGTAAGTTATGTTTAACCTTTTGACTGCTATAACACTGTACAGCACACCTTATCTTAACTTGGTAATTTAATGTCTTAAGAAGATCAGTTAAACTGTCATTTGGGGGTTTTCTATTTATTTTTCTCTGTTTTGTTTTATTAATGTGGCAACAATTAAATGGAATTCTACTTAGAACCTCAACAAAAGCTTTGTTGTGAAAGTAAAATGGTAAATTAATATTCAAAGCAATTTACAGCAGCCAGCCAGGTTTTGTTTGTTGTTTGTGTGGTTTTTGGTTGCTTTTGCTTTTTTAGTTCAGTGTGATACGGACAAGAGGAGCCAGGAACTGATCCAAAAACACTGATCCACAGCCTCCCCACAATGATGGGAGGAGATGGATATATCAATCACTACTGTTTGGTTCCAGAAAAATAACAGAAAATAACTTTCAGGCCAATTTCACTAACCTGAAGACACCATGTGAGATTTAATTTCATTGGATTATCAGGCCCAGATCTCCTGTTGGCACCGGTGGCAGTCACATGTGAGGCAGTAGGTACATTCGGTCTATAGCTAACAGCTGTCTCTGTTCAGCCTGGAATGGGGCCTTCAAACCAGCTTTTTACTCAGTTGAGCGTGATTGAAGGCTAATTTGGGAGTCTCAGCCTTATTCCTGAAAGCATGTAGAATAGGAAATATGTGCTCCGCTGCACAGCAGGCACAATGTTCACTCAATTGTTTGAATTGCTTAATAATTAATTAATCAACCCATGTAAATGAAGCGAAAATTTTTTTTTAAGTTGCTCCAGGGATGAATACTTAAGTGAACTCTCTCGCTCTGTGTGTGCGTGCGTGCGTTCGTATGTGTGTGTCTGTGAATGTGTAAGGTCACTGCACACAGGAAGGGCAGGACTGATGAGGAGCAATACAGAGTGCACACACAAACGCACACCTCAGTTTAACACTGCAGAGAAACAAGAACATCACCAAATTTTCTGATTCTTTGAACACTGTCTGTTTAATTAAGAAGCCAAGTGTCTGTTTTTCTCCAAGAAGCAAAACAGTGAAGGACATCTCCCATCGCTGCCGTTAACACATCTGGTGCATACAGACCATGTTTAATTTGTGTGGCGTGCTATAAAAATGAAATGAAAAGAGAGAAAGAAAAAAGGAAAGAAAAGAAAAGAGCTGCAGCAACAGAAGATATCAGAACAGATCAGAGTTGATGCGTCAGTAGGCAGCTCTGAGTCAAGACAGACAAGGCTCAGGAATACACAGTTAAATCTTCGTGACCAACACAATCCAGCTGCTATTACTGACCCCTGGGAAAGTCAAAAACCATTTTGCATGAGAATTACATGAATTCAGTCAATGAGCCAGGCCAGACATCTTCCCAAACATTTAAAACTGGCAAAGGAATGTCAAAGCAAGTCTTTAAAAAGTTTATGTGCTGCCAAAAATGCAGGAGAAGAAGAAGAAAAAAAAGATAGTAGGAAAAAACTTTGACAAATTCTTTTTTGTAGCCAGTTTTAAGGGGCTTTGGTAGTGTAGTACAATCAAGCTGAGTTGCTTAGACTGCAGTAGGGGAAGACATTTCTTTCCTTAATCAATAATGTATTCATTTCAATACAGGCAAGTCTGCATTATTCAACAAAGGCTGAGGAATGTATGGGAGGGAGTTACACAAGGAGGGGGAGATGCGGCAACATTCATCTAATTAACAAGCAAGAAAGACAGACAGAAGGATGAAGCGACTGGATGAAGGATTGCAGGACAACACAAGGAGAAAGCAGAAAATTGAAAAGAAGAAACAGAGTTTAGATTTCTTTTTTTTAAATGGAGAAACTTTAGACAGTATTCTCTGGAGGTCGACGTGAAAGTGGTTTTGACTAAAACTCGACAACATCAAGAAACGTAGCCTCAAGGCAAAGGAAACATGCAAAGTGCACGCAAAGGCATTAAAGCATACACTGTATACAACGGGAATTTCACATAAATCATACAAGTATGATGGCATAATCGGGAAGAGACAAACACACTGAGGGTCTTACAAGGCGTAATCACTGGAGGCGAGCTTCACCTCATATTTCACATGAGGATTAGCAGAAATCTACTTGAAAGACGGCATCGAAGAGATTCGGCTACTCAGCGGGTAACTGTATAAACCTTTAACTACAGAGGGCAGGTGTCTCTGATCACATAATAAATGCTGTACTTTAACATATATTAAAATGCACAGAAAAACATTTCATGCAGACAATTTCCAGTCAAACCTCACGCCTGCATGAGTTGCACGTCAGTTGCATTGTTTTAAACCAGCTGCAAAAATCTTCCATCCAAGCACTGCAATAAAAATGCTGTGCATACCAAGAGTGCAGAAAAAAGTATTGACAGTGACAAAGAACTTTAGGCATTGCAAATTAGCTTTTGACATGGCTTACAAAGCTTAAAAAGCTCTCTCTTTTTCTTTTGACTGAGATAAAACATTGTTATCAATGCGTAAGTCACAAGGTTTTCAGTCAACAGGAACCTACAGTATCTTAAGGCAAAGGACTATTGTTGTGAAAAGTTTAAAAAAAAAACAGAAAGAAAAGCATTAACATCTAGAATAAGCAACATGTAAGTTTAAAGCTGCACAAAAAGTGCAAGGCAAAGCAAAGGGAAGACAAAGTAGTCTCTAGACCTGTGTGACTAAGGCCATAAGCAGGTAGCAGCTATGGTTTCAGTTTGAGAAAGAATTCAGACAATGAGTGTAAGTCAACGTAATTTGTGTGTGTGTGTGTGTGTGTGTGTGTGTGTGTGTGTGTGTGTGTGTGCTACTGAAATAAGTGAAGTGTGTCAGGTGCCAATCAGGACATTCAGTAATTCCCTTCCACTCAACATCACCTCTGGTCAAGAAGAGGGATTATCTCTTACCCCTTCATTTCTCTGCTTCCTCTCACCACCTACCCTATTCCAACACACACCTCCTCCCTCCTCCTCCTCTGCCCTCTCCTGCAGCACTTATCTGCTTCTCTCCTTCCCTCCCATCTCTTAGAAATGTGCCACATCTAGCATTACAGGATCAATAAACCATTACTCCAGTACCTTTAAGACATTTGTATATTTACTGTAAATAAACAAGATAATCTCTGAGAGGTTCTACAGTCTTAACAGACCTCTACGTGTTTTATTGGGGACCACAGGGTAAGATTTGGTGGAAAATCTGTTGAACTACTTTAGAGGAAGATAGCTTAATAGCATAAAGCCGGAAGAAGAATGTTTTTACTTCCAGGGTGAATGGCGCAAAAGATCTAAGATTTTCTTGAAGAAAGGGGAGATGTTTTTAGAAAAATGGCGGTAACATGGACATTTCTCACTTGTACATTTTTAACTATTGTACTTTTTTTTGTAAAAATCGATAATTTTATCTCAAATCATGCAAAAAAAACCCCCGCTGACTGCAAATGTGAGAATGGAAACAAAAGGCCTTGAGGCAACAGAGCCCCAGAGACCTCAATGTCCAGCTTGTAAAAGAATAAATGTCCAAATCTGCATGCATTCGATGATCAGCTCTCAGAAGGAGCGAGGACTGCTGTAAGACCCCGGCGAGAGCTAAATACCAGTGTTAGCTAGAGAGCTAGAGCTAGATAACCAGTGTATTAAAACTGAGAACGGCATCATCATTGTAACACACCATACAGAGGAGCAGTTTTCCTCCATTACCTGCAGTAGTGAAGCTTTAATTCTATGGATATGGCAGGTTATTTTATTAATGCTGCTTAATATCACCACATAAGGTTTATATATGGCCACCCACAGTTGCATTTCTGTCCTCGTTTCTGATTAATTTGTCTACATTGATGGAGGTGGTAATAATTTACAAATGAAACTCAGTTGTATGCTACAAGTTGCAAATTCCTGGTCTACAGGGAAGAATTAATAATTGGTTTTGGACAAAAGGGCGCTGTGTCACTCATTTGGTTGATGTTCTGCTATAATATAGGTTTCCACTTATATCTTAATGCATTACTAAAGGTGTTTTTTAATTTAACAGTTCAATGCTATGAAATTATTGTCTCCACATGATTCTCACCTTGCCCCACTCCCTCTTTAAAATATGACAAATCTGAGAAATTCCAGGAGCTAAGAGCTGACACATGAAACCCCACAATCATGCCCCGCTCATCTGTTCCTATTCAGTGCTCGATGTGATTGGCAGGCAAAAGCTTTACTTATTCAAATGAGGGAACCAATCAAGACCCCTGCACTATGTCTGAGGGAATCCTGCACAATGAATGGAGATTTCCCAGATTAGAGCACACTGCACCACAAAGTCAGTGTTAGCCAGACTATGGCAACACCCACTCCTTTCATATTTCCTTCTCTCTCTCTCTCTCTCTCTCTCTCTCTCTCTCTCTCTCTCTCTCTCCTCTCTCCTCACCTTTCTCTTGTTTAGTCACTGCATCCCTCATCTTGTCCTTTCTCCTGTTCTTTTTAAATAGTTTCTTCTTCTAACCATTCCTCCAACACTTTTCTGCAGATACTTACCTCATCCTCCTACCTCGGTTTTCCTCCTCCGCATGTCTTTTTACCATCTATAGCCTGGCTCTGTATCTTCCTTATCTAGATACCAACTGTTAATATTCTGTAAGGTCCCGCTAATTGCCAAGAATTCTTTTCACTCAGTAGGAGTTTGATTTTACAGGTTCTCAACTGTAAAAATCTGTGAAAGCCAGAACTTTTGGCAAATTGTTTCAAACCAAGCAATTCAGTGATCAGTCTCTTCTGAAGTATTTTACTCACTACTTCATCCATTCATCAAACACATAATTTTTCTGTTCACTCACTGCCCATCCTTACATTCATCTATCAGTTTACTTCTTCATACTGTTAGGGATTATGTCAATACTGTCAATACCTTATCAGCCATGATCATGGATGACCCTCCGTGAATGCCGAGGATTGGTATGAGCGTCTGCGAAGAAATAAAATCCAAAATCTGGGCAATGGCCTCTTGGTCAGTGCCATCACCAAACACCACGCCGTGGATCTTGGTTCCAGACATCAAGTCGCACATGTGGGTGATGATGCTTTTTGGATCAGTCTCATTGACCAGCAGTGTGACCACGTTGACGTCAATGGGGTCTTCTTTGCTCCAGAGCGCTCGGATGTCTCGGTCTGAGATGTAGCGTGTGCGTCCAAGGATCACAGCAATGTTCAGGACCGGCACTTTTTCTGAGCCACCAGTTCGCTGCTTTTGAGCTGCCACAGGATCGGCTATCATGGTCAACACCACCAAGAGAGCCAGGGAGAGCAGCACGCTATTACTGCCGCTACTACAGCTGCGATTGCTGCTCCTTCTGCTCCTCCTCTTACTCCTTTTGCTGCTGAGGGACATACTGCCAAACCACTTCATCCCCTACATGGAAGGAAGATGAGGGGAAAAGAGACAGATGAAGACAGATCAAAGAGTGAATGGGATTGGAGAGAGAGAAAGGTATGGAACGATGATGGAGAGAAGATCATAGATAAATTGTTAATGCATAGCTCTTAAAGCCCACACATTCAGGTAGTAACTTTCTTTTTCATTTCATTTCTCCTTAGTAACTTTGTTAAACAGGGACCTTGCAAGGTGGGAGATGGCCTTGTGAGGAAGTTGTGGAGGGGTGAGAGAAAAAGAAGATGACTAACAAGTGTAAACTTTATCGTCACGACTGCAAGAATCAGATGATTCAGGAGCAAGCTGTTCGGCATTCAGAAAAATATATTTTTACAGTGTAATAACCTAACATTTCCTGATCAGCAATGACTGCCTTTCAACCTACAGTTTAAAAGGAATTCTATGACAATAATAGGCAAACTGTCATATGGATACTTCCACTTATTCCATTTATTGCAGTGTTGTGCAGAACAGATGAGTAAATATGTTCATGTCCATGTGTATAAGGGGTTAGTTTGGGTTTCATATTATTCAGTTTAACTTTATCTACTGTACAATATGAAACGGCAGCCAGAAGTACTCTTTGGCACATCAACATTATGGCTCGAGGACAAATGATGTGAGTGCTCCAGTTGTACAATTTTACCAACATATTCAAGTAAAACTTAAACATTATATCTGCTCCAAAATAAAATCAGTGCTGCAGTCTTAGAGTCAAATGGTAGATTGTTTTGTCACGGTGAGCTCATCTGAGGACATTTTTACTAAGCAGACAATTTCTGGTGAAGAAAAGAACCATATCAAAAGCCTTTCAGGATTAATCTTTCATTTTTGGCAACAAGAGGAACAGGCTACCAGTCAACAACTAGGTATTTTCAAAATACTGGACACACCCAAGCTAATGGAAACTGCTTGGCCCAACTTATTTAATGCTTACATTTACTTAAATTGTAGTATAGTGTTTAATACATGTGCCTTATACACAAAAGATCCCTGGTTCATTTATGAGAGGAGACAAACCCAACTACTCCTAGCTTCGGTCCCAAGCTTGAATAAATGAGAAGGTTGTGTCAAGATGGGCACCCAGTGTAAAATCTGTGCCAAATCAAGCATGTGGATCCATCCACTATAGCGGCCCCTTGGGAAATAAAGGAGCCGCCAAAAGTACCATGTGTTTACTTAGCTTTTTCTCAGAGTCCGTTCCAAATTTATTGACATCATTACAAACAAGCCAACGGTGTTTCTGCAGTTTGTTAACTGTGAACCAGCCATCTATTTTTCTTCCATTTATCGAACACAGCTAATATTGGATGAGAGGCTAGGTACACCCTAGACAGGTTACCAGTCAATCACAGGGCCAACTCTGAGTAATGCTGAAATGCTAGTTTGAGACTGTATTACTTTTAAGCTGGACTACTTCATTATTATCAGATTGTTCTAAATTTTCCCTAAAAAGCTTTCAGCTGAGCCAAAATGCTGCAGTGAGAGCACTAACAGGGACTAGAAAGAGAGAGCATATTTCTCCCATATTGGCTTCTCTTCATTGGCTCCCTGTTAAATCCAGAATCTAATATAAAATCCTTCTCCATACATCCAAGGTCTTGAATAATCAGACCCCATCATGTCTTAAAGATCTTGTAGTAACTTATTACCCTAACAGAGCACTTCACTCTCAGGCTGCTGGCTTAATTGTGGTTCCCAGAGTTTCTAAAAGTAGAATGGGAAGCAGAGCATTCAGCTTTCAGGCTCCTCTTCTGTGGACCAGCTCCCATTTTGGATTTGGGAGACAGACACCCTCTCTATTTTTAAGATTAGGCTTAAAAATCCTTTTTATAAAGCTTATAGTTAGGGCTGGATCAGGTGATCCTGAGCTCACATTTACTCTAGTTATGCTGAAATAAGCTGTTGGGGGGCTTCCCACGATGAATGTTTCTTCTTCAATCACCTCTTTTCACTCTGTTTGTTATACACCACTACTGTATTTGATCATTAATAATTATTATACTTTCCCCTGGTGGGTCCTGTCTCCCTCCCTTCACCCTCAACCAGTCATGGAAGATGGCTGCACCTCCCCGAGCCTGGTTCTGCCAGAGGTTGCTTCTGGTTAAAAGGGAGTTTTTCCTTCCCCCTGTCGCCAAGTGCTTGCTCATAGAGTGTGTGATTGTTGGGGTTTCTCTCTAATATTGTGGGTCTTTACCTTACAAAATGAAGCACCTTGAGGTGACTGTTGTTCTGATTTGTGATATATAAATTGAACTGAATTAAACTGAACTGGGCAAAGCTGGAATGAAAGACAGCACAAAGTTACTAATCAGCACAGGAAAAAGGTCTAAGCACGAGATCGATAGAGACTGGGGTCTACCACACTATAGGCGAGACCCCAGGTGCAGGCTGTATAGCGATGCCCCTGAGACAATCCATTATGAGCATCTAAATGTGAATTGAATTGAATTGAATTGAACTTATACAGACAGACATCCATGGTCACATTCATACCCATGGTCAATTTAGAATAACAAATAAACTTAAGAAGTATCTACTTGGACTGTGGGGGGACGCTGTAGTACCTATATATATATATATATATATATGTGTGTGTGTGTGTGTGTGTGTGTGTGTGTGTGTGTGTGTGTGTATCAAGTCAACATTTTTTTCCATAACAAGTTTTATCAATGTTATTTTAAATATCCAAATAGCTCAATAAATATACGCAAACTTACATAAATATCCGTTAGAAACATGTTTTAATATGAGCACCTAAATGTGTATTTTGGGCATTTTCTCTCTCTCATCTGTAAGATGTGGTCCAGTGACCAGTGCACTGAAAAAATCTAGTGTGTATGCAACCAACAGGTTCAACTGTCTTCAAAAGGCTTTCATTAAATGGCTCAAGCATACTCAAGTAGTATGGTAAGAAATTGCATACAAACCTTTTCTAAGCCATCAGGAAACTATGATGTGAATGAGTATTACAAATGATCCAGTTTTCATCGTGCTGACACAGCTGTCAGATACATGCAGAAAGAGATTAGTCTGTACCCCAGAGGTAAGTGTGAAGCAAATTACATAAAGGCTGAGAAAAAAGCAGACTAATACAGAAGGATGAGTGCTGCAGATAGCATGGGATGCTAGACGGTGTTCTCTTGTGTTCTTGAAGTAGCACTGCATGTTTCAGACAGCGGGGCAGAGGTATGGCAAACAAGGGCTCCTCACTTAAAAAAAATGTTTGTGTGTGTGCTTTGGCATGGATAACATGTTAGAAGGTGATCACAGTTACTCGGCACCAATCAAACAGGAAAACAAAGTGGCATCATTGTCTCACAGCTATAATAACCTACATAACCCCTCCCCCTACGGAGAGCGCACTCATGGCCTCCTTGAAAAGCCAGTGCTCAGCGAGCATAAAACATCATCAGGCAATGTAAGACTTATGAGCAGGTGTGCTGAACAGTAGAGCATGAGCAAACTCAGAAAGGCATGAAACATATGGTCCAAACCAATGCATCCATGTGTATTGTTGACGATTTATGGATTCACTGACAGGGCCTTACGTTTTTGCATCGGTGCAGAGACCACCGGTGCATAATAGATTCACAAGAGCTGTTGTTTAGCGTGTTATTGTCAGAGGCAATACAGTTTCATGAGTTCATGAGAAACTTATTTTGTGCAAAACATTCTTACTATTAAAATTAATGACAAAATACCGTAGCATTGCGTAACACCTAGCAAGCAATCAACATGGCATTAACCTTTGCAAAACTTTTCATGCACAGACAGCAGCAAAGTGATTCATGTTTCTTTGTCTCATTTCTTAGTTAGCAATCTAGTTCAGAAACGTTCGTCTGTCAGCTGCCACTTCAGTTGCCTTTTCAGTCGCATTTGTCATAAACTTTTTCTTTTTTATGCATTTTAACTTCATTATGCATTTCACGGTAAAGCAATGAAATGCTTTTTATTTTGTGGCTTCTTTTTATGACTGTTCGACCCTGACTACTTGAAAAATATAGAAAGCTTGTTTTCCACTGTCTATTTCAAAGTATAATGATAGTTTCAGATTACTTTCTGTAGGCTAGGATTTGTCATACCTTGTGATTTTGTAATGAAATTGAGACTCCAAAGGAAGGCTCTAATGTGAGTTGAATAATGCATGTGGGCTCACTGTGTCATCCTGTGCTTTTAAAACAAGCAGAGGAGCACCCCCACCCCCCCACACCGCCCAACTAAGCAGAAACACTGTGAGAAGAGACCAGAGGATGAATCATCCAAATCTCAGTCCATTCACTGCAGAGAGAGCGCTGACGCCTAATGGATTCCTAGTGTCTCTGTCAAGAAGTCGTCATGTTCCCTTGCGAAAAAGCTGCAGGATTACGTGGAGGCTTCTCCTGGCAGCTCGCAAAATAATTGAATTTTATAGAACTAGCTTTTGTTTGAATTCAGGTACTAACTGCATCATACATACATTACTTTGAGTGATTGTCTCTATCCTACTTCACTTGGATGTATTTCAGCTGAGAGACAATATAACCACAAAGCCATTTTACTGTGAGCCAGTGCCAAACCAGCTACCAAAGCGAAGCCTAACTGACTGACTACTCAAACATCACTGCAGCCAATTTAATCCCTTGAACAAAAACTTCCTTTTCATTTTGTTTGCATAACATTACACGTGTGGCAGATTATATTTATGGTCTTTCTCATGTGAACTTGAGCAGAATCAGTACTTCCTGCTGTTCCAGCTAAAGGACTGCATCTACAATTATGACACCATCTTGTCGTACATTTCACTGTTCAGTTTAACGCTGTTCGGTGTGAGTTACAGAGGCCTTATGAAGCCCACACAGTCAGGAAAGTCTCTGCAGAGGAGCTGAGGTACACATGCTCTGAAATCAAACATTACTGTCCTATAAATGCTTCCATGTGTACCATGCACGTGTTGTACATACATGAGCTTCATTGTTTCTTTTCTCTTCTTCTCTGTCAAGATGTTGATATTAGACTATTTCATAAGATGCAGCATCCTCCATGAAAAATGATTTAGAGAAAGAGTGCACATGCAGCCTTTGCTGTGGGTAGACACAGCAATGGGACTTGGCAAAAATGAGTTTCATGAGAAGGGTCAAAATGGCACCAATTTGGTGTAATATGGTATTTATAGAAACAGGCGAGTCCATGGATGAGTAGATTATCTTTCAGTTCCAATTGGTGGTGTGGAAATCTGACAAACAAAAGACAGTTGTGCATTTTGTTTGTTTTTTTTGTTTTTGTTTTTTTCTTGTCACAACTCTGCAGCATTACAGGGATATTTTGGGAAGATGAGAATAGCAATAAAAACAGAAAAGGACAAAAAAAAATAGAGGAAGTAAAAGCAATAGAGACAGAAAAAAAGTAGTATAATAAAAGAGAAATACAGAAAGGAAGTGAGAGAGAGAAGAGCACGCCCAGCCAAATTGTATTGGGCAGTTTGTCGTCACACAAAGGCTACCATTTCTTGGCACCACAACCTCAAATGATGTTTGGCAGGCACATCCACACTGGTGGCTAGTATTCACACATGCACGCAGACACACACATAGACTCCTATTTCCTCCCTAACATGAGGCACAAAACAGATACTCCCTGCTCATGCACATATTCATTTCAATTCTTCATTCTAGTTGATCCGTCACTAAGAAAGTGAGGTACTTTTATAGGTATAATTTCATTTCCTGTTCTACGCATTTAATCACAGAACACGCGCTGCACAGACACATCAGCAATAAAATCTCTCTCGCTAAACCGTGGCCGCAATTCCCTAGCGTTTCACGCTCACATACCCCACATTTCCAATCCACACACAACTAGGTTTCACATGCATCAATAATTCAGCTGCATTGTCTTTACATAATGGTTAATATACGTAATTGCATGTACCACTGTGGCCACATTTGTTCTTTCTGCTGTCTTTGATGAACATAGTTTAAACACATCTCTCTCTCTATATATATATATATATATATATATATATATATATATATACATATATATATATATATGATTTATTTACAGAGTCACGGTCAGAGTGGTTGATACTGAGAGTAGTTGGAGGTTCTTACTATGCCACAACCCAAGGGATGGGTGTGCATGCACACTTTCTGGTTTGTAAAAGACTGTCCCAAATATTGCAGGCTTTTTATCCCATCCCACACTGGCTCATCCATGTCTTCATTCATCAGAGCTTCATCTCTTCACTTATCCATCTTTCCTTCCTTTCATCTTTCATACTGCATCTCTCTGCCACCTCAACCGTTTGGTACCAAACTGAACTGATTTGAGGCACTCTGCGTATTCTCAAAACTATTACTCGCCATTTTCCTCTAGAACCCCACCAATATATCAATGGGGATCAATATATAAGCCGATATTAGCTGTTTGCTAATATATATATAAAATATGTTTGCATATATATATATAAATGAAAATCTAAAAAAAAAGAGATAGGAGAAACATGCTTTGAGAGTTTATGTTGCACAGTTTGTCTACCAGAGTATCGATGCTGAGATAGCCTACCTGCTGGAATCAAATGAAATTAACTTATATTTGTTATAGTGTAAGACCATTTTAAGACTCATATTTGCTGTTGAAGCTGTTTTTAATAAGGACAAATCTCTGTTTCTCTGCACTAGAATATAAAAATCCTACCTCCTCCCATCTTAATATTTTATCTACAGCTTATTTACTGGCTCTTCAATCTTAGTAAACTGTGGCTGCATTGGAAATCTGCTCCCTGATGCCTGATACTCTAACACTCTGTTTTTTCCTGATCTTCCTGAACTCCACCACTGAGCATGGCAAAAGACTTCTCTATTGTTTCTCTTCCTGCACCCACTCCATAACTGTCACACTATGCCCAGTTACACAAAAAATAATTCAACAATAACTTAATACCAAAATAATTCTGCTTTGTTTTCCCTTTTGTTAATCTTCCCACTCTCTGCCATCACCCTCCTCCCAACTTATTTCTATTATTTTTCAACTAATTTCATTCCCCAGATTCTCTATCCTTGGATCCTTTTCTATTTCAAGAGATTCATTCTAAAATGAGATTCTGCCATTTGAAGAAAACAGACACCAAGAAAAGGAAGCTGTATGAATACCAATGTGCTGCTGAAGTTATAGGTCTACTTTCCTTTGCATATGAACTAAGCATGTGAAGACAGACTGGATAGAATTTTTTCCAGTATAAGTCTGTAGTAAAGCTATTTTTCATTCATTGTTTACTCGTGGGGTATATAAAACTACACTAATTATTATTATTATTATTCAGTTCAGGGTGGGACTACAGCCTATCCCAGCTATCACAGGGCAATAGACTAACACTGGACAGATTGTTAGCCTGTCACAGGGCTACCACAGAGAGACAGACGACCTTTCGCACTCACATTCACACCTGTGGCCAATTTAGAATCACCAATTAAACTAATAAGCATGTCTTTGTACTGTGGGAGGAAGCTGGAGTACCTGGGGAGAACCCACACAGGCACAATGGATTTTATCTTCTCTCTTCTAGCACTTGTATCATAAAGAAGCCTCTGCTGAATGCACAAAGAGCATTACATTTACTGTACCATATGTAACTTTTTGTTTCTTTTTTTAATAGTTCTAAGAACTAATGATCAGTGTGAGTGGTAGATATCTTGGGTAAGTAGATGAGGGAAAAGGTCCCACCTACAGAGAACAAGGACCGACCTTCCAAGATGGAAACTGGAGCCAACACAGAAATGCCAAATCTGCATTTCTTCTTGTGGCCACTTGAAGATAGAAATTTGTTCCCCTTACACTCCCATGTTAAAATGCCCAGTGTTGGTGATGTCACAGTGGCTATACAAGTTCTAAATTTAAAAAAAAAATTTTAAGTGCCAGTACCAGTGTATGTTGTTTCCAAATTAGTTTACAAGATTTGGGGTTACACTGCTAGATCACTTTACTCTTAACGGGTGATATCCTTTATGGTTCCAGAGGTTGCTCTAATAACTGACAAATAACCATAGCAATGTAATCAGGGGTGATTTGGGGTTTAAGCTAAGGTGCAACAAATTTCTGAGAAGCTTGCTGACGTAATGTGCCTTTTGTTAGGCATGGTTCCACCAACTTCGCTAGAGCACCTATACACAATTCTCCATATTTGCCTCACATTCCTCTTCTTTGTCACCTCATTCCTCTGTCCATTTTTTCCCAGCCATTCGCTCATCCAGTCTCTCTCAGGCCCCAGCCATCTGCTCTGTGTGCCCTGACATGTGCATGAGCGCCCGTGAGAAGCCCAGTGGAAGTAATCGTCTGTTACCACTCAGGCTTCACCATGTTGTCTGCCCACTGCACATACCTCTTTAGCTCCCTGCAAACCCACTGTGTGTATGAGAGAGAGAGAGGGAAGAAGACAGAGCGAGAAAGGAAGAAGTGAGATCGCTTGTGCTCTGTCTTTTAAGGGATGTGAACACATTTGCTCACTCTCTCTGTTTCTTTGCTCTCCATGCATGCACCTGATGCCCAATACACACCTAGCCCCCCACCCCCCACCCCACACACACACACCGGAAGATGACGCTAAATTCATACTATATTTTGGCACCTCACTTATTTATTTTTATCTCTTTTAGCGCTAATTGCATCAGTCACTTTCTGCTTTCTGCTAATGAGCATGCAGTGATCCCATATTCGAAGACTGTCTCTCCCTTCTTCAGTTGCAATTTAAATTTGCTGTGCTGGCATGAAAAGTAAAAGTTTTCCAGAAGATGGGTTATTTGGATTTATAACCAGGTTAATATGTTAGTTGATCTTGCTTTGTGGCATCACAAAAAGATCTGAATCTTCTGAATCTTGTGGTGTTTCTGGCTTCGCTCTCTAAGTAAGTAATCTTTTCTCCGAAACCATCCCTGAAGGCCAGAGTCAGAGGTGATTTCAGATGTTATTCATCCGTGAAAAATGCCGAAGAATTTGAGGCACACTGACACTGCTGTGCGGGAAAAATCTGTTCTCTACTTGACTTGTAACCCTTTAAAGTTGTCAGAGGTATCCTCTAACTGAATCACTCTAATGCTGACTTCTGCTAATTCTGTCTTCATCTATATGTAAATAAAACATCATTAAAAATCAATCACAGCTATCTCCCACTCTCCCTTACACACACAGAGAGAAAATCTCACTCTCCCACTCTTTCATCTTCTCACACTCCCCATTTCTTTTGATTCCTCTCTCTTAGGTCTCTTCTGTGGCTTCTGTTTGGCATGCAACAATACTCTGAAGCTGTTTGGACGCATACAGACAAGCCAGCATTCACGTTTTCATTCCTGCATGAATATAGGGCATTAGAAGGAAAATCCTTTATACGTGTACTGTAAGGCCTGAATCTACCTGGATGGAAGTAGTGGTTTAATACGTGTGATGCTTCTGATGTCATAAAAATGGATTGCCCTTCCGTGGGCAGCAGCTGACGCCTTTACGTCCAAGAAGAGAGGGAAAGAGAAGGAGAGAACAGAGCTTTTCCGTGATGGAAGAACTGCGCTTTAACAACGTGACTTAGAGAGCAGGAGAGAGAGCGCTGGCGGGGAGGGGGGGGGTAGATATAAATTCATGTGGAGCTCCCCATTAGGTTCAGTGAAGCCAATACAAGTGCGACCCCTACTGGTACAACGTGGGCCTCTACTCTTGGCTAAGACGCTCTTACACAGTGAAAGATTTATTTATTTATTTATTTTTTAGGGCAAATCTCGTGTTCGCTTTATGTCACAATTTAACTGTGGAACAGACGCGATATTTATATCCACGATCGAATGACAAACTTTAAAAGAAATTAAGCGGCGTGTTCTTACAGACCCCCTTGATGCAACACTGATTGTTCATCCTGATATGGGATGGAGAGGAGCTGGAAGTTGTGCCAACCACTGGGGTGACCAAAACCCCGCAACGTGTTGTCCAACCTCTGAATAAAATTGCCGCAAAGAATACTCCTCCATTCATTTTATTTTTAATTCTTTATCGAGTAAAGCATGCTTTGGTTCGCTGTGTTTGTGGTTACACTTTGATAAACTGGAGAAGATGGGTGCTCGAGTAAGACCCAAGCAACCAGATTTTTTTACATGTATGTATTTTAGTCAAGCTGTCAGATTATAACACTAGGTATGCACATGGATTCAAGTAAAAGGAGCGTGCTCTTTACGCTTTGAAGCTGCCTGCGCTCCGCTCACTGCGCCAGTATAAATTAATAGGTAATTATAGCACTTGACGTGAGAGCTTGGAGTGCAGAGTTTGTTTTATGCTTGCATACTGGCTGCCGTTAATCGTTTTAATCCAAGTTGATCTTGTTTTAGAGAGCCGTGCTCCCTGTGGTGTGGTGCCGCACTTTGGATAAGGGACGCTTGTGGGCAAAAGGCGCCACGGCACTCGCTGATCAAGGGAGAAACGGGGGTGGGGGTGGGGGGGGACGGTTTATGATCATCAAAACCCACAGGAGGAGAGCAATAACATATACGGCAAAGTACTTACAGCATCTCCCTTCCACAGAGCTCCAAAACAGTGGTGTGAGATGACATTGCAACAGTCCCCGCTTTCCTCCGACAAACCATGCAGCCACTGATGGTCTCACAAACACTGCACAACAGAGAGAGAAAAAGAAAAAAAAAATCACCGAATCTCTGGCAATGAATTATTCCCACCGAGTCCAAAAAAAAAAAAAAAAGGAAAGAAAAAGAAAAAAACTGAATGAAATCCCCCGTTTAGCACTTCACAAGCGCGCCGCTGCGAACAAAATCATTGTAATCCAATCTTCATTGTGTGTGCGCGTATACTGCTGATTCTCCACTGCAATCTCCGCTGGCCCCGCGCATTGTGGGGGCTCAACCTGCCTCGGTATGATTAGAGCCCCCTGTACCCCGTTATTCCTGTCCCGGGAGGAGAGGAGCGCAGAGGAGGAAGGATGCAGCCGCCGGACGCACACATAGACGCACATGTACATTGACTAGTACAGTAGAGGCTCCGGCAGCCTGCAAATCGCGCATGGGACCCTCTCCCAACGTTTCTTGTCGTTCACGTGTTCGCGCGCGTGCGCGTGTGTGTCAGAGAGAGAGAGAGAGAGAGAGAGAGAGAGAGAGAGAGAGAGAGCGCCGGCGTTTTGTCAGTGTGTGTGCCTGCGCGCTTCTGCAGAGGCAGGGGCAGCTGGATAGATGGACGGACTGGCGGTCCGTCGGTCTGTCGCTCTCCCTCTCTCTCTCCCCTGCTCTCTGCGCTAAAGCTCCATCAGGCAACAGAGTTGGGATATATCACAAATGAGCGAGACAGCAAATTTACCATTTCCCCATCCCATTTCAATTCTTATTTTTGTCAAGAGTAATCTTCTTTTTGACAGCATCTCGCCCCTCCAGTCACGTCTTTGGGGATTTTTTTATAGAATCAGTCCATCCGGAAAACTAGAGCACAACAGAGCAGATAAATAGTCCTACAGTGCAAAGGAAAAATATAATGTTAATAGTTGGCGCATGAATGTCAGTTGGTTCGCTTTACGCTACTGTGGATAAATTAAAAATGTTGACACATGTACGTCACGTGCTTAAGTAAAAGTATTATTGTAAAACAGACCGCATTTTTTTAGTGCAGATAACTGAAAAACAAAAGGCTGAAATCTTCAGAGGTGAACTGTGAATATTTTTTTGCTGTAACACGGGGACTAACCTACCTGCGGATTCCCACCAAAGTTTTCTGCGTTGTCGCCTATTGAAATTCTGGCTCATTGCTGACGTTAGAGCCCATCTACTGGTTTACTGTTACGACCGAGGTGTGCAGAAAAGCATCTCTGAATACACAACACATCGGACCTCGACGCAGATGAGTTACAACAGCAGAAGACCACACTAGGTGTCACTCTTGTGAGCTACAAACAGGAAACTGAGGCTATAATTTGCACGGGCACAACAAAAATCGTCTGATGAGTTTCGATCTATGCTGTATACATTCAGACGATAGGGTCAGAATTTGGCATAAACAATATGAAAGCATGGATCCATCCTGTCTTGTATCAACAGTTCAGGCTGCTGGTGGTGTAATGGTGTGGGAAATATTTTCTTGGCACACTTTGGGCCCCTTAAGTACCAACCAGGCATCAATACAAAAATCTACCTGAGTACTGGTGCTGACCATTTATTTATTTATTTATGACCACAGTGTAACCATCTTCTGATAACACATCATTCCACAAAGCTTAGATCATTTCAAACTGGTTTACAGTCTCCAGATGCATGCGTGTTGGAGGGAGATTGGTGGGGGCAGATCATGATTTGGATTTCCTCAGTTTTTCAAATGGACCATGTGAACATATTTTTGTACAACAGATTTTCTAACACTAAGCTCAAAATACTGAGGCAATGATGTATCTCACATTGGTAAAAAAAAAGAGGAGTGAGTGAGAAGCATGCAAAGTCTAAAGCAAACAGCTTCACAGTGAGTGGAAAACATGCTCAAAGCTCTGATAAAAACACAGGTTGGTTCAGGATAAAACCCCTGTTGTGCATACATTATTAAAAGAGTTTTCCTTCCCTCCAGTCGAGTTCCAGAGACTTGGAGAATCAGCGTGGAGGTACATTTAAGCTGCTGGCAGCACGTTATAGTTTCTCACCCATCTGTATATTCCCTCGCCGCAGGAACAAAAATAACACCAATTTTTGTAGCATGACCTTCTATTTATTATCGACTATATCACATCTTTGAAGTGTGCTACTCTGCCTCATCAGATAATCAACTTTATCCACGTTCAGCATTGATTTGACACATAAATGGAGATCCAATAGCCCACATCTGACAAGTGACCTGTTTGTAATTTACAGTTATTTGCTGGAGGCGATACATGATGCAGATTTTGTCAGTCAGATGGAGAGTAGAATATATAAGGACATGTGGATTACTGTGATTTCATTGGAAAACAATGCCAGTTCAGAGTTTTTAAAAAGCGTTTTTGTAAGTGTGCATTGAGTTAATTACTATGCTCCTTTAATTTTTTATTTATTTATTTTTATGTAAACTGACATGAAAGAGTTTGACTGATAAAGTTTTGAAGGTGACCTAGTACTTTTTTTATTCCATTTAAATGAATTCACTTTATTCACTTTTATCCTCTCTATCTTCAGCAAAATGCCAGAGTGCACAACCTATCTGCATCTATTTTGTAAAGATCACAGGTCAAAAAAAGAAAAAGAAAAAAAGAAGCCCTTAAAACTCAGTTAAGCCCCTCATAAGTGTAGCTGGACATGCTGATGTTTGTGCCTTACATGAATCTGCTTTACCAGTTTGACTGTGTAACACTCTGCTGCAAGCTGCTCCTGTGCCAATCAGTAACCATGGTCCACTGAAGCCAGAAGCACAATGTCAGATGGCACTGCGATGCCTTCATATTGGATTATTTCCAGGCAGTCTGGCTGCACCTTCTTGTACTTGAATATCATGGTTAGGAATAGGAGGCAGGCACGTCCTGATTGGAGTCCAGTAGTAAGGTTGACTAAATGCCAAAAATGCTAATTTAGCTTTCATAATTTCTGTAGCAAACTCCCTCGGGATTGCGCGGGGAACATCGTCGCAAGCTTTGGAGAAAATTCACAGAAGAGAGAGGGCTGACAAATTTCCATGCATGCATTATTTATCAAAATTATGCTCTATCTTAGGAACGTAGCTCGAGGTTGATTTCGTAAAGGTCCCTCTACCCTTGGTAGCAGAAAGTGTTACATATACACAGACTCCGTTGTAAGTGCTTGCAGGATGTTTAAATAGCTTCTCTGAGGCTCTTTATCCTCACACCTTTCTGATGTTGGATTGGGGATTTCAGAGGTTGTTTAAAAATTTCTGTGACTTATAGAAAGCAAAAATCTGACATTCTGGCGGTCATTCACGCCTTTATCGCCCGGCTATGGCTGCTAGTAAAACACTATCAACATAAACAAAATGGTATCATGAACTTTTAGTCCTAACCATCAAAAATCATTAGCTGAGAGCATCTGACATGTGCTTCAGTGGTGAATGAACAATGTTGGGTGATCAGGAAGTGTTCAGTGGGTGGGACTGAAGGTGTTTGAATGTCTATGTGTGTGATGGCTTGGGGATACCAATGGTGGAAGACATGCTGTCCTGCCATGTGTGTGGGAGGGTGTCTGTCTCTGCCTGCGTGACTGTGTGTGTGTGTGTGTGTGTGTGTGTGTGAGTGACACGCTGAGGGAGGGAGAGGAGGAGTGTTACCAGGTCACCAAACAGCTGTCTGGGAGACAGAACTGCCTCAAGGGGTGTACAACACACATGTGCACGCGCACACTCACAAAGATGGTAACACAACCACAAATAGGAAGCAGACACACAGGGAAACAGACACTACATATCTTTCTCCCCCAAACACACATATGTGCTCTCTCTCTCTCTCTCTCTCTCTCGCTCTCTTACATACACACACACACACACACACACACACACACACACACCGCTGCAACAAAGCATACTGTTTGGAGATCAATTAGTCTCCCTTATGGTTCTTGATCATTTTATTGAGAGTATAATTCAGTGGATCCACTAGTTTTCTAGATGCAGTGGTCTGATAATAAAAATCAATTTTTCATTTCTCAATAGCCCCCCAACACACACACACACAAATTTATAAAATTACAGTACACACCCACAATGTGCACATTTATCTGTCCCAAATGAAATTGTTGTCACTGCTGTGTCCTTGAGTTCTTCTGTTCTTTCCCTGTGTTTTCCATTCCTTGCTGTTTGCGTTAATCTGAGTGTGTTTCATGTTTCTCTTTCATTTCCTCCTTGTTTTATTTTGAAAGTTTGCTTTCCTCACATGTCGTGTTGTTATATGCTTGACTGGCTTCACCTGTTCCTTTCAACCTCTTCCCATCCCAGAATCTTTAACATTGCACTTCTGTGAGATGGTGCTGTGAACGTGCAGATGCATACGGGGACAGCGCACTTTGGTTGTTGTTGCCTTGATGCATCGGCTGCAGAAGTATTGGCCACCGAGAGAAAAGGTCCTCTTTTAAAGAGTGAGTGGTGGCAATGGGTTATGTCACAAGTCACAAGTTTGTAAGCCAAGGGGACAGTGGTGTGTGTCCTGTTTGAGAGCTACATGCTGGTACATGCTGGACAGGTTGCCAGTCAATCACAGGGCTAACACAGAGAGAGAGAGAGAGACAACCACACTAGCTCTTCAGCTAAGGCCAATTTGGAATAAGCAATTAATAAGTGGGAGGAAAGGGGAGCACCCAAAGAAAACACAGGCAGGCACAGAAAGAGTGTGGACACAGAAATTATGACTTTTGGTGATTAAAGAAAAAAAAGAGTCAGCAGCACAAATTTACAGAATTCATAAGAAGTCAGGCAAGTACTTGAAAAAGCATGGAAAAAAGAAACATTTGCAAATTGATTTATTTTCCTTTTTGGAAAGACAGAAACAGAAAACTAACTTTTGATTGGGATACAACATTTGGGCCTTTTCTGTTTTGTTTGGGGTGTTTTCAACAACAGATGCACATTCATTATCGTCTCATCCCGATAATTTAATTCCCTTTGAAAAACCTATTCCTCTAATAAACAAACAACTCGTCATATTAATGAATGATAATTAAAAAAGTCAAAACGATGGAGATGGTTGACAAGGCTTTCACATTTTGAGACATTAAAAACTTAATGTCCTCCTGAAATGACATTCAGACTTTAGAAATGAACTTCTCAAATTGAGTCTGAAAACAATAATTTGCAGCCACTTGGAGTTTGTTAGGAATCTCATTGTCATGCACTTGCTGAAGTGAAACGACTGTTATTCTTATTTTTGTGTGGCAGTCAGTAATACAAGACTCTCAGGTACTCAGCAGCATCAACCTACACCATTTCCTCGGCATTTCCTGACAAAGTACCTTTAAGCCTCATTAGCCGCCAATGGGATAATGTGATGAGAACAGAAATGATTCCACTTTCCTGAGCAGCATGACTTCATTCTTAATTGTTACCTTTCCACTGGTTGCATTGTGAAATACCACAAATCTTGCCTCTTTTTTTTCATCCCACCACTTACCATGAACTATGAACATGTGGAGCTCATACAGCCTCTCCTTCCCATCGAGGCCAGTGGTTTGTTGTATTTTTTTCTTATCAAAGTAGAATTCCGTGCCATGGGGAGTGAGTCAACCATTATGTTGCTATAATATGAACTACAGTAGGTTTAGTTTATGCATACCTCTTAGCCTTGTTAAGAAAAAACTGCAGTGTAACCTTAACAGTCTAAATACGGGTGAGACCAGGTCTTCCTAATGCATAAATTATGTTTATGCAGCATATGCAGAGGGAAAGGATAAAACACAGTTAGTGATATCAAGAAAAAGAGACGATCACACCTCTTACAGCATGGATGGCCATCCATTAAGCTTATCCTGTCAGAGGGTGTACTTATCCTATATAACTGTTGTCTATGTTTGACATTCCTTCCAGATAAAGTGACTTCTACTCTTGCCAACCTCTAGATCTCTTACTGGCACACAATGATAGCATGAGCACAGTGATATTACATCAGAGCTCTCATCACTTAATAGAAGAGGGACTCAGTCATCAAGTTTACAGTAGGAAGCCCTACTTAAAATTCTATCAAAATAGTCATAAAAACACATATTCAATCAGTCACGGTTTAAAACAAAAAAACCCTGAGGTACCAATCTCATCAGCAAGCAGTGTGGGGCCAGTTTAATTTCAGCTCAGTATGAGTGGTGAGATGCTCTCTGTTTCCCCATGTTTGGGTCTCCTCTGCTCTGTGTGTCTCATGGTGAAGCAAACACACATGGAGCAGAGGAGAGAAAGGGAGCATGGCCTGGAGAATGAAGAAGCTTCACACGTGTTAATGTCTAACTGCTTTATTTGTGGTGACAGTTTTAGTTTTTAACAGGTAGCACCTACACATTTACTGATATGCTCCAGGCGCTGTGGAGCGGCCTCTTCCACGACCCATTGCAACAGAGCCCTCTTTGTGTTCAGGAGCCATCCTGTAAGTGAGGGGAGGTCTTCCTCTCTTTAAGAAAACACAAACTTGGGGCAGTGTGGACTGGTGTCGTCTCCCTCTGTATGGCAAGACAACTGAGTGAGTGGGACTCACAGATGCAAATGGGAGAGTTAGGTGGGGCAGGGATTTCCATATTCATAGAGCTGCAGAAACTAAATGAGGCAAAGTTGTAGAAGTACATCTAAGCACTTTTAGGGCTTAACATTGACCTATGAATCCTTCATGCATAAAAAAAAGCACCTGACTCCAAGAATGAACTAGTGTTGCATCCACACATAACAGACCACTTAGCAAAGAAGCTACTTAAAATTGTATCTCTAGGCAGTTTGTTACTAACAGCCTCTTGCAAAATCAAAATATTTCTTCCCATTTCTTTAATTCAATCAATGAAAAATACCAAAGATAACTTAGTTTGACAGACAAAAAAGTAGTGGAGATCTATTAGCTGAAAACTTGGCATATCTCTGCATGCTGTGTGTCCTTATAAGATTTGAGGAACCTGGATAAGTGGTCGGGGGGGTAAAACATGGTTGAGTCTCTGTCATAGTGTGGGGCTGCATTTCAGTCAGTGGTGTTGGGATCTGGAAATAAAATGAATCATGAACACAGAAAAGTACCATCTGATTTTAATTTTCAACTATTTCTGAAGACTGACTTAGAGAAACTAGAAGAAAACTTGCCAAAGAGAGTTCAGGCTGTGTTTATTGAAATATTGAATTCATAGACTTTCTTTTTTTTTCTTTTGCCTTACATACTGTATTTCCATGCACATGTTTCAATATGTATCTTTTCCCATTTTCCAAGCAAAATGAGGGGTTAGCTCGAGACTTTTGCACAGCATTGTACATTCAGTATACTACTAACAATAAATGAAATACATGAATGTAGACCATAGAGAATGAGAAAAATATTACTCACCCTTAAGATAGACGATGAGCGTAATCGACGAGGCGCGTTAATGTTGAGTATCATTTGTAAAATACTGGACCCACACAGACAGAAAAAAAGAGACATAGTCGTTTAATCATGACCACGATGAAACAATTGCAGTGACCATAACCGTGATTTCCCAGGGGAGCATCAAGCCAAGTGTTCTTCTGGTAAGTGACTTCTTGCTTCTCTCTCTTTTTAATGTTTAATGTTATTCTGAAATTGGTCATGTGGGTCTGAAGGAATTCACTATGTTTGAATCTTGGCAGTAGGCTGGGATTAAATACAGTTATGTTCTTATATTCTTGGACACAATTTTCATTTTTTATCTTTGTCCCAAAGTGGATTCAAGTTTTAGCATGGGATTAGACAGAAGACCTGCAGCTTTTTATTAAAGTGACCGAACAAATATGATGCATTTATCTTTGAAGCATTACAACCACTTTTGTACAGTCCTGTATTTTTTAAAATAATACGATAAATAATGTTAAAAAAAGCCAGGACAGTGCCTGTAAAGCACAGTGCATGCGGTGTGATGCTTGGGCATGCATTGCAATGAGGCGTGAGTGTCACTGAGAATGGAACTGAAGACAGAAGCAGCCAGATAAATTCTGAAGGGAAAATTGCACTTTGTGCTCAGATTCAACCAAATGCTGCAAAATCGCCAGATCTCAACCCCGATTGAGCGCATTTCACTTGCTGAAGACAAAACTCAATGCAGAAAGACACATGAGCAAACACCTGAAGACAGCTTTGGGTAAAAAGGCCTGGAAAAGTGGTGATGAGTATAATTTAATATAGTCATTGCCTGCAAATTATTCTGGAAAAAAATTATATTTTATTTATGATCAGTCAATTCATTTCAGTTTTATTTATAGTGCCAAATCATAACAAACAGTTGCCTCAAGTTACATTTGTGTGCCTGAGGCTGGGGATGTGTTTCTGTTCAGCCTGTCACATTAAAGCTGAGAGGCTGCCCCTTAAGTCCATATTCATCATTCAGCTTTAAACTGAATATATTTTGATAAACAGTTAAATGAACTTATTTTTTCAGTGCCCAACAATAGAGGGATCAAACTGTATAATTTCTGGTTTGATGTGTCAGCAAAGACTTGTTGGACCAGAAATGATCTTCCCGAGCCTCAGAGCCTGCATAGTAATTTGATGATTAAGCTGTTGTTCACAGTGATTTATGATGTCTTCTACTACAAAGCACAAGAGCCTTACAAAACTGTTGAGTTGAGACTATTGTTCAGTTCAGTTCAGTGGAATTCTGTTTTAATTATATACCGCCAATTTATAACGAAAGTCACCTCAAGGCACTTTATAATGTAGGGGAAAAAACACCCCAATATTAGAGAGAAACCCCAACAATCAGATGACCCCCTATGAGCAAGCACTTGGCGACAGTGGGAAGGAAAAACTTCATTTTAACAGGAAGAGACCTCCAGCATAACCAGGCTCAGGGAGGAGCAGCCATCTGCCATGACCGGTTGGGGGTGAGGGGAGGGAGAAAGATTAAGGCGCTGCCTCTCGTTCTATTTTTGGAAGCTCTGGGAATCACAAGTAAGCCATCAGTCTGAGCGTGAAGAACTCTGTTAGAATAATAAGGCACTATGAGGTCTTTCAGATATGATGGGGCCTGTTTATTCAAGATTTTAATGTAAGGAGAAGGATTTTAAATTCATGTTGTGAAGACTGTTAAAAGGTTAAGCATAAATGTACTTTTGCAACAGCGGTACCAAATTCAGTGTACAAAGTTGAGCTGGAGGTAACTAGAGTGAAGCAGAATGAAACACAGCAGTTCATCAATTTTCCATAAAAAGCTGTCTATTCTGATTATGTATGAGCTGCAAAGTAAATTTAATGTGACTGATGTAGAGTAGAAAGACATTCACGCTGAGGTTTGCAGCACACTGCAGTCATCCTTTTCTTTTTATCCCACAAATATTATATGATTTTTGTTTTTTATTTACTACCCTTGTTCAACTGGATGTCAGAGATCATCAGTAGGTACGCAGCACCACATCTCTTATCAGTATCTTGCTCAAGGAAACTTCAGCAAGTTTCTTATTGAAGCTGGATTTAAATCCAGCTCCCGGATGCCACACTTCTTCTGTGCATATATTACTTCTATCTCAACAGACAGAACTGTCATCTCACCACCTGACAGATCTGCCTCACACTGAAAATATGCAGATGCTGAAGGAGGGAACTTTTTGAAGAGTGGTATGACCACGCTTCTTTTGCTGAACAACCAAATGTAGATATCCAATTAAAAGCATACAGTGGATGTTTCAAAGATAGAAACCTGGCCGGCTGACAGCAGAGTAGTGCCAGGTGACTGACTTGTTTGAAGAGCATGTAAGTGCAGGGACATATAAAGACAGATGCGAGTCTATCTGCAAGGCTGCCGTTTTAAACGTGCTTCAAAGAAAGCATAAGCCCGAAAGAGAGATGCTCCTTTAATGGTCGCAGGCAAAGTGAGTCTTTGAATGCAGTTTAAACTGGTTAATTTCAATCGTGGGGATGCAGAGCAGCATCCAAACCCAGAATCATCAAAAGGCAGAGTTGGCTGAAATGAACAAAAAAAAAAAAAAAGCCCAAGATTGGTTTTATTGCAAACAGGAAGTAAATTCAAATGGAATCTTCAGCAGTAAATCCATTAACACACAATGGTTTAAATAAATAATCAAAATAAATATAACTGGCACTCTAAAAGATGAGCTGTTAGCAGGCACTGCTGTTTGTGTCTGGGAAGGAGGGGTGGGAGGCTTTTTATTTTATGTATTTTTTTCTGTGAATCTGTCATCCTGACCTTTACTTCTTACAAGAACATATTACAACTGGCACTGCTTCACTAACAAACACACACGCACACACGAAGACACACACACACACACACACGGTGATATGTGAACACGCTCTTGCAGCTCCAGAGGTTACCCCTCGCATTTTTCTCACTGAAGGTTCGTGTTCTGCAGCACCATCCAGTGGCATCTTGAAGGAATACGAAGGCAAAATGTTGCAGCAAAGCTATGTGAGAGGAATGCGTAAATGTATCAGGTTGCCAAATCTCTCCCGAATCAGGGCATTTCAGTTTAAAAGACATTAAAATGCTGACAGCTTTAATGCATTTTGCAGCAGTTTTTGATCTAGATAATGCACTCTAGGTGCAGATGCAGTGTTTTGGTGCAGATGTCCAACTCCAGAGAAGGCAAAGCACCCCGGCACTTAAATATTCTAACCATGTCTTATTGTGGTTTTGATAGACCATCTACACACTATCATTTGCACTTCTATTTGTCTCCTAATAAGGACAGCTGAAAACCCTCTGTTACTTCATTCATCATAAACTATGATTCATTGGTATTTATGGACTTGTTGAGCAACAAATTATTAGGGATGTGGTTTTAATGTTTTGACTCATCCTTGTGTTAAGAGGCTCAGATTCCTCATTTGACAATCAAACAGTGCCATCTAGTGGTTGTGAGACTTCAATACAGAGGGATGCACTCAGAATGTCACTGCAGCTAAGTAAGATTTTGTTTATAATCTGTGAAATAGTAATAAATTGAACTTTCTGCACAACAACCATGCTGTGTAATGTAGCACATGTTTAATATGTGTTCACAGATGAGTTTTGGGTTTGGATTAAAAGATTTGCTGTTGTTGGAGTGCATATGCAAAAATATTATTAAGCAGACTTAAGCAAGACTTAGGAACCTAAAAAAAAGAGTGTGTAATTACAGGTGATGTTCTGAACTGTTTGTAAACATAAGCTTTGTGGCAGCGATAACAAGAAAGAATAGCTTTTTTTAAAAACTCCACTAGACATTACGTTACAACTTTTTACCAAATATCTGTACTATTCTGACTTTTGACCTTCATAAATACACTATATTGCCAAAAGTTTTCACTCGTCTGCCTTCACACGCATATGAACTTGAGTAGCATCCCATTCTTAATCCATAGGGTTCAATATGATGTCGGCTCATCCATTGCAGCTATAACAGCTTCAACTCTTCAACCCCAGACAAGTACCATTCTCCTGGCAACCACCAAACCCAGACTCCTCCATATGATTGCCAGACAGAAAAGCTTGATTCATCACTACAGAGAATACGTCTCCACTGCTTTAGAGTCCAGTGGCGGTGTACTTTATACCACTGCAACTGATGCTTTGCATTGTGCTTGGTGATGTAAGGCTTGGATGCAGCTGCTCGGCCATGGGAACCCATTCCATGAAGTTCTCTAAGCACAGTTCTTGAGCTAATCTGATGTTTGGAGGTCTTTAGTGACTGAATTTGCAAAAAGTTAGTGATCTCTGCGCACTATGCGCCTCAGCATCCACTGACCCCACTCTGTGATTTTATGTGGCCTACCACTCTGTGGCTGAGTTACTGTCATGCCCAGTTGCTTCCACGTTGTTGACTGTGGGATATTTAGTAGTGAGGAAAGTTCATAACGGCACTTGTTGCACAGGTGGCATCCTATCACGGTACCACACTGGAATTCACTGAGCTCCTGAGTGTGACCCATTCTTTAACAAATGTTTGTAGAAGCAGTCTGCATGCCTAGGTGCTTGGTTTTATACACCTGTGGATAGGGAAGTGATTGGAATACCTGAATTCAATGATTTAGATTAGCGAGTGAATACTTTTGGCATTTTAGTGTATGTCTTATAGGCTACTTTAAAAAAAATGTAAGTCATAAATCACATAAACCAAGAGTAAATTGTCTATTTTGTTTTCGGGTTTTTTTGCAACATTTTAATTCTTCTCACCCATCAGACTGTTTTGTGTCTTGCTGAACATTACATAACACTCTTAAAAAAAATTGACTTTAATACTTAACAATTCCCTTTAAGATTACCTGGGACTATATTTAACATTAACCTTTACAGTACTGTACAAAAGTCTTGAGCCACCCCTCATTTCTTTATATTTTGCTAGTAAAATGGAAAATAGGTGCAGCGATTGATTGAAACGTGCAAATATACATGGAAATGCAGTATATGAGACAAAACAGAGTTAGTACAGTATTAACAGGCTTAAAAGTCAATAATTGGTATGACCACCTTTATTTTTCAACATAGTCTGAACTGTCTTAGGCAGCTTTCTTCTCTTTTCTTTAGGTAATCTTCAGGAATCGTGCTCCAAGCTTCTTGAAGGATGACCAAAGATCTTCTTCGGATATTGGCTGCCTTTTGGTGCATTCACAGAGCAAAGGTGCTATCTGAACTGAGTATCAGATCCAGATGTAAACACCTGGACATAAAAGTTCAGACATTGATCTTTTGTCTTATAATCATCTTTTAATGTCAAGCCCAAATGTTTTCAGTATACAGAAAAAACAAAGGGATTGGCCTCACAATTCTAATACTTGGAGGGGAGTGTATGCTTTTACTGCACTGGCAGTGTGTTTGTGATTATTGTAAAGCTGGGAAATAAATTCAGAGCCAATCAGATGCTGTGTTTTGCAGATGGCTCTAGACACTCACTACTGTACCTCTATCCTGACCTCCTCAGTACACCCTGATGGTGATTTGAACCAAATCTTTCAAATTTGGATTCATCACTCCATCGGACCTGTTACCACTGATTTTCAGTCTAGTTCTTGTGCAAATTGGCATACCTCAGCCTTTTCTCCCTGTTTCCTTTCCTTAAGAACAGCTTATCAAAAAACCAACAACAAAAAACAAACAAACAAAAAACAATTTGCTGAAAATGGTCAGGTACAAGGACTGTAGTAAAAATTACTTAAAAAGCAACCAATGTTCAAACTTTGAAAGATCAAAATCACTTATAAATTCATAATGAAGTCTGGCTCCTTGTAAGCAAAGTATAGAGGAATAAGGGGTGGCTCAAGGCTTTTGTACAGTACTGTACACATTCCATCAATTCATCCATCCAGAGATGATATTATTTATATCTAGATATATTATGATAATATCTAGTAGATGCCTCTCTGCCAGAAATATCACTGTATTACAGCAGATGATCGCATGTGGTATGAAAAATTTCTTAAATATTATCCAATTTAGAGTGGAGCTCATCTCAGCTGTGATAGGGCGAGAGGCGGGGTACTTCCTGAACAGGTTGTCAGTCCATCATAGCCTTATAATTTGTTTCTGAAAAAAAGCAGCTGCATTTTTTTTTTGTTATTTATTTTACACTCCATCCTTGCTGAGGGCAGAACAGATGTTTATTTGGTGCTAAGAAGATGTGCAACAACTTGTCAGACAGATTCTTCTGTTTTTTTTTAACCCCCCACACACATTTACCAAAGCCAGTAAATTTAATATGATCTAAAACTTGTATCTGGATTATTTATCGGTCAAGCTCTGATACCCACACAGTAGGAATTATTTATTAAAGGGCAAATAAGCACAATGAACAGAATAAACTAAGCAGACTGTGTCAGGAATAAAAAGCAAAACAAAAAAAAACAACTTTTTTTTTAATTGACAGGAAAACATCCTTCAGGACAATGGTTGGTCATCACACATAAATTATCAACAATACAACAGAGTCCAACTGCGTGTTGAGCCTTTAAACACCATCCCCTGTCCCCTCCCTTTTCCCTCTGTTTGAGGAGCAATGGGGGGAGGGGTTATTATTGCAAACACACTAACTCTCCTCTGACAGACAGTACACATGCACCTCCTCCCCTTCTTGTAAGGCTTGAGGGGGTCTGGGGGTGGGGGTGCTTGGGCCAGTCACTGAAGGGTTATAAAGGAAGGAAGGAAGGAAGGAAGGAAGGAAGGAAGGAATGAAGGAAGTAAAGAAAGAAACAAGGCTTCTGATTTATCAAAGTTCTATCACAGTTTGAACCTTCTGCTGCACACTAGTTTCAACTGTATCAGCAGCATGATCGCCTCCACTGGACCAGCTCAACATCAACCAAGAAAATGTATTACTATGCTGATCGGTCCTTTACAGAGCATCAGGGCTGAGGCTACTCCTACATAAAATATACATCAGATAAATATTTTCACCATCACCAGGGTTCTACTATGTTTAGATTATCTGGAGGAAAAATGGAAAAAAGTTCATGTCAGCATTAAATAATGTTGATTCTTAGCAAAACAGAACCAACCAGGTTTCCATTTCTCTATATAAAACTGTATAAAGAGGAGCTCTGTTCTCATACGGTAAATAACCACCCAGTACTGCATTGGACAATAAAGAATAGGGTCATTTAATCAGTATTTTTTATCAGATACCAATTAATAAGAGCCCAGTGCAATTAGGTAGTCAATCTACAAATGGAAACATCTGAAAATGCAAATATCAAAATCTCTAAAACATCCAGATGATTCTTTCCCAAAAGTTCTTTTTTTTTCTTCTTAAACCAGAACATGCAATAGTCAAAACTGTTTCCTCAAAAACAGGATTTAAATACTCCAGATCCAAAGATCTGTAAATCGTAAGAACAATTATGCAGTCACTCTACCAAACTGTGTTGATTAATATGGCAATGCGATTTAGATCGGGGGCCGTCTGCACTGAGTCAGATCAGAGTGAGACAGAAAGAGGACGTCTTCAGAGAACTTAGAACCGCCCATTGCTGACAGTCTGTGCAGGAAATGAGACGAAGCCGTGTGTTCAAGCACACGCTGTATAAATAAGTGATTTCAAGCAAGGAAATGAGTGACTGTGCTGTGTGCAGGAAGGCGCTCCGATTGCAACGTCATTCATGAAGGAAGGAGCGTTTACTTATATATTGTTGGTGTGTGTGTGTGTCACTTGCACCCGATCATACTGGTATCAAATGTAGCTTTAAGGAGACTGTGTCCAAAGGTGTTTCACACCAAAAGCACACAATTTGTCAGTCTACATTCATACTGCTTGGTAAAGGAAAAGCAAATGAGAATGTAGAAGGAGATTTATTAACTGATCATAATCAGTGATTTCATTCCTGGCTCTGTGTTTACAAAGGTTTCTGCAAGTGTCAGCAAACTCTGATATTTTCAAAGTAACGTATGCATCTGATAAATGTAAAAGCATCTCTTTGCTTTAATTATTTCGGACCCTTTCAAAACAGACTGGAGGCAATTTTCACAGAACATGTTTGTGATCAGCTGTTTCGGAATTTCTGCCAACCTACAGAGAACCTTTGTCACCCAGATAATCTGTCATAAATACTGGATTTTAATTGTTTGCTTGATTTTTCTTTTCAGAATAAAAAGAACACAGCTTTAAGAGATTATGGTATGGCATCAAAGCACTTTGGTTTTCACTCAGATTACTGAGGACTTGTGCATGTTAGGTACTGATTCCGAAAAACTAAAAACGCCATCCAAGCCAGCTGCCTTGAAAAAGGGAATTTGTACCATGAAGCTTACAAGCATGCTTCTTTTATGTATGTATGTGTGTGTGTGTGTGTGTGTGCCAAAACCACACTGTGCACAACAGAGAATTGAAACACATATTGTGCTGTGCCAGAATAGAAGTAAGAAAACATTGAGCTCCTGGATGGAAAACGCTCATCAGTGTTTGCCATTCGAACCGTAGGGCCTGCGCGACACGTGGGAAACGGGTGTGTGTGTAGTGATGTGTCTGAAGTTGTGGCGTCGGGGTCGGCGAGGACAAAAAAACAAAAGTGGAATGATAGATGACTTGTTGAGTCCTCAGCAGAGATGCATATCCCTCTTCTGCTTACAGCAACACCATCAGTGGGTGGGCCTGAGCTTTTGGAGAAATCTACAGTACCTAACACTGCTTCCAGCCACACCCATACCAGCACAGCCACACTCAGGGCACGAGTACCTAAAGAAGCATGAACACTGGAGAGAGAACTGTTCTCAATCACCATATAAAAATGGGTTTATAGCATGAATAGCAGTTCTACAGTATGAATACAAGAGTGTGGCTGTTTTATGTAATGTGGATGATACTATATTTTCCACAAGTATATATTATTATTGCACTCTGGCTACACATATTTAGTAAGTTAATTAGTTTGGTTGTCTTTAGATGTACAGAAACACAGGTGTCAAAGCTGATCCAGCTTGAAAACAGCAGTAGAAGAGAGGCTCAGTGATGCCATAATTCATTTCATTTCAATTAATCAAAACAAATAAAGAAATCAAAAAGATTTTTTTTTTTTTTTACTGACATTTCTGGATTTTTAAAATCCCTGCAAGGATGAGGCCATCTTAAAATAATGGCTAAATTGAAATTTAAATGTGAGGATAGGGCACAGGTCTACCCATTAATAATCACCACATTTTACTCATATACACTGCTCTTATGTAAATGCATCTGAAGTTCACATTGGCTTGCATCACTGAGCCAGTCTCTTCAGACTGATACCTATTTAGACACCAGATACACAGAAATCTGAGACAAAGCTACAGAAACACGTCACACCCCTGTTCTCTTCGATCTCTTTTTCAAAATAGAAAAATAAAGTCCCTCTCCTCGACCTCAGCTAGCAGGCTGAGAGGAGGGCTGCTCTCCTTCACTGCTCCTTCGGTTTTGAAAAGAGACATACATTCACAAGAGGACAACAGAAGAAAAAAACAAGCAAATTCAAATTCAAATTTTGTGTGCAAAAAACATTTTAGATCTCTATAAAAATATGTGCATATGGATAGAGCTATTTTAACCTCACCAAATACTGTATTTTCCTTTATTTACACTGCACAGATACACAAAGAAACATACACTACAGCTCTGCCCTGCTCCTCCTCTCTGTCATTACAGGCATAAGAACAACATGGACAACTTTCACGACAACAGATGTGACAGTACTCACACATAAGAAAACGCAGTCGCACACACACACACACACACACACACACACACACAGAGTTCTGCTCTGATCAATGTGATCGAGGAGCAGAGGAGGGGCAAGCAGAACTTCTGTAGAAAACCTGAAGTTGCATATCCCACAATTCCCCCCCAAACGCTCGCATTTCACAAACCCCTTCCCGTAAAGGTCGGAGGTTATCAGCCAGACGCTGCTTCCTGATTGGCTCGCGTGGGTGAGACAGTGTGTGAAAAAAACTTTGGCTACGGAGTTAAGTGGCTTTAGTCCTGGTGTGTTGTTTGTATTAGTTCCCAACACGCCATGTACAGTGAGTACTGTTTGACTGGTACAGCCTCAGTGGATCTGCTGTCTTTCAAGCTGGGTTTAAGAAAAAAAAAAATTGATCCATTGTCTATCATTCGAGTCTGTACCAGCGTCTCTCTGGAAAGAGTAATCAATGTCTTCTCATTATTTATCTTAACAAGAAAACAAAAGAAAAGAAAACCAAAGAAACCCTCTCCCAGTAAACTTCTACCTCTCATTTTCTCCTCAGCACCCATCTCTGCTGAGGTCAGCCGAGGCCCTGCTGCTCCAGCTTCAGAGATTTTGAACCAAATTCACCTTCTGAATCAAACGATTGTTGTTTATTGGGCGGTCCTCCTATTCTTTGCACTGAATCCCGCACCGCTTCCCAGTCTGCTGTCAAAAGGGGAAGAACAGGTGGCTGTATCAGTGTCTGATATGCCAGCAGACAGGCCGCTCATGTATCTGGACTGCGGTTGGTCAAAGGTAAACTGAGGGAGGGGGATGTATTCACCAGTGAGGGAGGAGTGCCCCGCAGCGGGGGAGATGGGGCGTGTCTGTGAGAAAGGCATAGTGTTTGAGACAAGAGGTGCATGAGGCTGGATGAAGATGTTTGGGCTGATGGGGATGTGTGGGTATGTGGGTGTTGATGCATGCGGTGGGGTGTATGTCTGAGTGTGTGTTGGGGTAGACGGCCGTGAGTGTGTCAGTGTGTGAGGTGGTGAGTTTACTTGCAGTGGAACGTGGATAGGTGTTAGCGGTCTTCGCATCGGAGACTGTGTCTGAGTGTTTGTGTGTATGTCTGACAGCATGTCTTTGGTGTATGTATTAGACTGTGTGTGAGGTGTCAAGTCATAGGATGGTGTCCTGCGTCTCAGCATCGTGCTGCAATCAGACAATTTCGGGGGTGAGGCAGTTTGGGTGTTCTCCCTCTCTGAGGGTGGGTGGATGGATATACAGGGAGGACTCATCTTCTTCTTTCTGTGGTTGCTTCCGACTCACTGGACCCTCACAGGAAATGCCTGACCGCCTTTATCCAGCCGGTGGGCCTCCTGTGTAAAGTGTTCATTATCACTGGTTATTACAGCTCGTGGTAGGCAGATCTCAATAGAGTGGCGCCGCTGGTCATCAGCGTATCCAGCATTCAATGATGGCGGTTTGTCCAGGAAGCCCTGGTTGTCAATGCTAAAGCCTTTCCTGAAATCACGGTCTTTCAATCCGGCCCCAAGCAGACTGAGTGCGCTCCTTGATGAGGACGGTGGTAGTGGGGGAGGAAGCGGGGAGGAGGTGGAGGAGTAGGAGTGGAGAGCATATGGCAAGGTGTATGGGGAAAGGGAGTGGCTGCGGCCAACTTTACCCCTGCTCTCCTGCCCTACTCCCTCCCCGTCTCTCCACCTGTGGTGGGCCGAGCTGGTGATGTGATACACCTCCTCATCAGCCGGGTCAGATAGGGAGATGGCAGAGGGTGGCCTTGGTCTCCGAAGGCTCGCAGGGCGCAAGGGGGCGCGGGGCGAGGGAGGCGGAGGGAGAAGTAGTGAGGGTGAAGATGGTGGGGGAGGGAGAGGAGAGGGGTAAGACAGCAGAGCAGGGAGAGGAGACGGAGGAGAGCGAGGGAAAGCAGAAGGGGAGCAAGGTGGGAGTGAAAGGGCAGAGGGAGAGGAGGGAGGAGGAGGCAGAGGTGATGATGATGAGGAGGAGATATAAGGAGGTAACAGTGAAGGGGAGAGGGGTGGCAGATGGACTGAGCTGGGCCTCTCCTGTTGCTCAAAACCCTGAGACTCCACAGAATCTACTTTAACTGCCACCTGTAACAGAAAAGCAGAGCCCATGAGTATAAATAGCTGTTGGACAAGAACTGTGTGTGTGTGTGTGTGCATGTATCTCACCTGCCTATGCAGGGCCCGTGGTGAGGGGCTGGGTGTTGGTGGGGCAATGCGGGGAAGAGGCAAAGAGGGAGGTAATCGAGGGTGAACAGGGGAAATGTCTGGAACCTGGAGCAGAGAGCGGCTCTCACAGGGCTGGGAGTGGACCGACATCACTGAGACTGCAGGAAGACAAGTGTATACGTCATTGTATCAAACACGACGGAGCATGGCATATACACAAAAATGATATAAACACATGCATTTCTGGAGAAAAAACGTGCACAGTTGGGCATAAACAAACATACTATTTTCTATTTTGAGATCATATTAAAGCATTATATTTGAAGAGCAATTACAAAAGTATAACACTTTATCATGATAGAACATTTGGATCTCACAAACAGCCATTCAATTAAAGGTTTAACTGAAAGCTTTGGTCTTAAATGACAGCTTCAAGTTCTCGGGGCTGAAAACCTTCTTTTTAATGCAGTGAAATGTGCTATCAAAATAAAGTGTATCCTGGATAAAGAAAAAAATCATTAGCACATACAGTAGGTTGCCAATCAAAACAGACATTATACTGTATGCTGAGCAGCAGCACTGAGCTGATTTTTCAGGGAAATGGTCGATTAAGGCCAGCTTGCTGGATGTAAAATCCCACATTAGATCCTGGTTACAGTAACAGTTTCACTTGTCTGTACTGAGTCATGCCAAAGACAGTTAAGGGTCTTGACAGCATATAGCACTCTAATGAGTCATGTGTCAAGTGCAGGAGAAAGCATATCTATCAGATGTTCAATCTGTGCCGTGAAACTGTGTAGCCAGGCTCTCGGGCAATCTGCACACACAGGCTCAGCGAACGGGGGGAATGTCTGGAGCCTGCAGCAGAGAGTGGCTCCCACACACAGGCTCAACGAACCTGGGTGTGCAGATGTAATAAAACTAAAACAATAAAATGTTAGTTAGATTATAAACAAGTTCATTTCAAGTTAATAGTTTCAGTTCATGCTGTAAAGTCACTTGACAATATTGTGATCTTAAAACCCCATTTCTTTAACAAATGCTGGGACGCTGTGTGAAAGGTAAATATGAGACCAGTTACTGTAGTTTAGAGAAGATTTCACGTGTTCAACATTTCAGGGCCTCTTTTATCGTAACTTTTGTTTTACAGTGACGTGAATTTTTTCAGTGTGTAACAGCTCGGAACTGCAGGCTAGCCCATTTCTTTCTGCATGCCGTAATTCATGCAGAGATGATCTTGCTGAAATAATCAAATTGCTCCCTAAAAACAAAGTATGTATGTATGTATCAGCATTAATGAGACCTTCACAGATGCACAAACAACAAGCTGAGTAGTCCCTCTCTGGACACCTGGAGGAACCCCTTCAGGTTGTTTGCGGGGGGTGGGGACTTGGGCCTTATCCTAGCTGTCATTAGAGCGAAAAGTAGGGTATACTGTGGCCAGATTGCCAATCTTTCACAGACACCATTCACAGTTACAGCCACTTTAGATTCACCAGTTAACCTAAGGTGCATGTTTTTGGACTGTGGAAAGAAGCTGGAGTACCGGGAGAGAACAAAATGCCTCTGTGCAAATCTTTTGACGTGTTATCCGTGTTCTATTTTTGATCACATATAGGGTTTATGCACATGAAATCATTAGATTTTGCTTTTATCTACATTTCACACAGCATCCCAACCTTTTAGGGGGAAATAGAGCTGTGAACAAAAGGCAGAGGACAGCAGAAGTTATGATTACTTTGTTTTAACATATGGAGTTTTCTGACTTTGCAGCTTGACCGTGAAGACAACCACCATTCTAGTTTAGTATTCAGCCATTTCACAGCTGAGCAGATGAGCCTGTGTGAAGGTTGCAGATATTCACATGTATCGACTTCATCCACTACAGTAAGTACCTTAGGACAGAGCTGGGCCTGTCCACAGCCTGGCCACAACATGCCATTAGATTCTGACTGCAGATGAAACAGTTCTTGTTAGTGCTTAGAGACGTGTTCTGAGCATTTTTTTCTCTGTTCTGACTTTATTATACATAGAAGCTAAAACTGCAGAAAAAACAAGACTGATAATATTATGTAAGCAGGTTTTAGGTCAACTTTCTATATGAGAATTCAAAAGTGTATCTAAAAGCATAATGCACAACAAAGTCTCCATCTGTGCCTCTCTGCTTTATTGCAATGACTCTGCATCCATATAAAACCACATAGTAATATTAGTTAAAACTCAGTCCTTCATTTCAATTAGATTAATGAATTGGACAGTTGATTTTATAATCTAAACGCACGCAAGATGCATGCATCGTGGAACAGTTTCAGTCCATGTGAAGTTTTGCAAAGAGGTTTAGTAGCTGCGTCTGTGGCTGTTTAACACACAGGTGAAATAAAATATCAAAACTCCACGATAAAGTGATGCTACCCTCACAATCAATATTTTAATATTTAACATACAAGTTACCTGAATGCTGGTGTTGGGGACTCAGATCTACCTCGTCTAAAGGGTAGGGGGCACTGGCGGGCCGCACAGGTCTAAACATATAACTGTCATTTGGCAGAGAATGCATCCTGGATACAGAAATCTTCGACGACAGCAAGTTCTGGTCATTGTACTGCACCTCGTCCTCCTACAGGGGGAGACAGAGACCACTCAGTGCTAAGACCGACAGCATATATCTTAAGTTTTTACAAAAAAAAGAATAAGGCACTGAGTCTGATGGCTGACAAACACATAAGCTGAACACAGGCTGAATTATATATCAACTCTATACACACCACAAAGGATGTGTTTAAACAAAAGCATAATCTCCATATTTGTTAAAAGAGTGTAAACCAGCACTAAGATATTAGAATAAGCAATTAATATATGTATATCCATTGTTTTGTTGGTAATGCTGCATACAGGAAATAGGTTTTCCCATTAATTAATTAATTTAACGGGTATATTAAAAAAAAAGTTCCGCATGCTGCTAATACCACTTTATTCAGTTAAACCCAAAGTTACAGTTTTAGGTGCACACTGTTGATACTGCTGCCTCTGCTAATAAGCAGGTTATTGTCTTCCTACCTCTTCTGGTGAATTTGGGCACGGCCCAACATAGGTCCCTCCCACTGAGCTGTTGTTGGAATTTGTGCTTAGTCTGCGATCCCTCTCCCTATCCATTTCCAAGGCGATCTCTGCATCCATCTCTGCATCCTCTTTAGCATCCTGCAAATATATTTATCTACTTAATATCGATACATTTAAAGTCCAATTTGTCAAGTCCAAAATGACCAAAATGACTGTATGAATTGATACTGAACACATGGGTATAAATTTAATGTATATTTTAGAATGTGCACATTTGTCTTTGTTCACACATTAATATGTATACAGTGCTCCACATTTATGGTCATTTCATTTATATATTTTTAGTTACAGTACCTTGTTGCTTTCCTCTAGATGTTTCATCAAAACAGCAACCACCACATTGACCAGAACAAACTGGGCCATGAGCACAAAGGTGACAAAGTAAATTGGAGAGACCCAGGGCAGATATGGTAAACAGTGGCGGTCACTTGGATGACACTCTCTTAATGTGTCCTGAAACGATACAGCAAGATTCAAGATAGGAAAAAAGAAGGACGGAGAATGGAGAAAAAGAACAAAATAAACAGAGTTTAACACAGACACAGAATCACAGTGACCAGTCGCCACAGCTGGGCATGCACAGCTGCAAAGACTTTTGTAAGCACTGCAATTTCACACATTTACTGACTCATGACTTCAGGAAACAAAAAGCATGGGGGAATTTAAGCGCACATGGAGACACAGCATAAAGTAGCTGCAGTCTTCCTCACCCTGTATGAAATCATGTCCCAATTTCTTCTGGAATCGACTCAAAATACAGCCAAACTGACAGACATGCACACAACTTAGACACAACAGCAAACCGTCTGTACAAAGACAGACAGCTACTTTAAGGTTAACCACAGAAAGTGTGAGGCACTGCCCTCTACTGGAATTCAAGAGGGCCACCCATCTCACAGATAGACTAACATCTTCTGGGGGAAAAAAAATCTAATTCTATTCCTTAAAAAAAAAAAAAATGCAATTAACAACAAAAGTTCTAAACACTGTCCTTGTTTTTTTATAATCATATTTTTGTGTCATTTAGAAATGTTAGGCAATGCATCACATTTTTTAATAAAGTAAAAAGCAAAATGTGAAAGTTTTGACATTGGTCTCCTCTAAGCTACTTTATCATTCCATAATTGCTTTTCGAGGTCGTTGCTCTCTCTCTGTGGTTATGAGATAATCTAGTCATCATTTATTAGTGCATGTGGTGTGTGTACAAGTGTGTGTGTGCGTGTGTGTGTGTGTGTGTGTTCATACTTTCATAATCCCATTCCAGTTGTCTCCTGTGGACACTCGAAACAGAGTGAGGAAGGCCATCCCAAAATTTCGAAAGGTTGCGTGACGACCCAGACCCTCACATGGGTTGCTATCACTGCACTCTAATCAGGACAAATGTAAGAAGACATTAATTAAGCTGCACGATAAACATGGTGATGAAAATAAGAATGAAATCCACACCAGGCTAGAATGCAAAAAGCTCTTCCTCAGTCCTATCACAGCAGAGTAAAGCAGTTCTAAGTGCTGTTTCCCTGTGGACATTGCACAGGAGAGCTGATGAGAACTGTCTTCTAGAGGACAGAGAAAAGTCTCAGGGTCAATTTAACAGAAAGCCCTCAGGGCCTTGTTTACAGAAGGAGAATAACCACCAGAAGGATATCGTCCCCCGCCTCAAACCTGAGGTCACATTAACAGGATGCTTTAGAGAAATAAAACAGTCCTTTTGAGTATTATGCACCTTGTTTGTTATTCTAAGCATCAGTCACCAGGAGACAAATAAGAGGATTTAACAATGTGAGAATGTAGCACAGAGGAAATGGATAGGGCAGGTTTACGTTAACATGTAATGAAATCAAGCTATACTGATGCAAGACTGAAACACTCAGTGTGTTTCTAACAAATGGTAGACGTGAGTCAGCGATTCTTGAGAAATTGGATAACGCTGGTTTTCGTTTTTTCAGATATTCAGTTCAAAGGTGTTCGGTCCTGCTCACTTTAGTCAAATGTCAAACATCTAATTTTGTTCTTTTTTTTTTTTTGTACTGCAGTAATTCATGTGTACTCCTTTAAAACGTCTACATCATTAGCATTAAATATACTAAGCAACAATTTTGGACATTAAAATTTTTTTTGTTTTGTTTTGGGTTTTTTTAACTTTTGTAAATCAGTCATTTTAAGGGATCAGATTGTAAACAAACTGATTTAAAATGTGTAAAGTTCCATCTGATAGTGGTGACTGAGCCCTAATAAGACCTCAATGAGAAGATCTAATAATTCACTTAAGTCAATGTGTCCCTGCTTTAACACTTTACTAAATAAACTTTGCCCCTGTGCAGTCGGTTCCAGCGGACCTTCCGGGTCATTTCTTTTATGCTTTCTTGACACTTGCTGCATGTGCTGTCGTGCCTTACTCACACTGCTCTTTCACTTTTCATTCAAAGTCCCGTCCACTGCTCTACTCTTCCATCTTTACTTTGCCTTTCTCAGGCTCTCCTTCAATTCCTCCTCATTGGAAGTCAGGATTCATTCAGGTGTGGATCAGTAGATGAGTAATTAAATATACGTTGATTCAGATCCACTCTGGAATATGGTAATTATGAACTGTGTTGAAAACACCTGGCATTGAAATGTCACGAAGCCAGAAATGTATTAACATTTAAACACTCGTTCAATACTCTGTGCCCTCATCTTATCTACACAGTCTTGGGCAGAGTACGCCAATGTATGCGTGCCTGTTATTGCTGGTCAGTTTAACTTCCACATCATGGAAAAAACTAAAGAGTATGCTCACACTAAACCCCAGAAAGCTCATTCAAGTAGGGGACTTTGTTGCTTTACATGTAGCTGCTTTGTATTCCCCAACATGAACGGCTGAAAACCTGTTATGAGAAATATTTAAGATGAAAAGCCAGAAAGAGACTTACCGTAAATATTTAATTGAGACCCTGTGTCCTCACAGGGGGACATTATAATTCAGCCTTTCTGCACCTGACACTTCATTCTGCAAATTAACATGCTTTACACTAAGCAAAACAATGTTGACTTTATTGTGTTATGTTGTAAAATAATCCCACTGTGCCCATAAGATGTTTCGCTATTATTCTTATGAGGTCCAACTAATCCCAAATAACTAAGAGAAAAAAATTAAAATGCATTAAAAAATTTAGTTATTAAAATTAAATTAAATTAAAATTAAAAATGCATCCTAAAGAGGAGCTTGCTCTCTGGACATTAAATATCAATAAGCTATGAGTAAAAACTACCAGAAAACTGTAATGCATCAATGGCAGACACTGTGAAACCAAATATATTTCACTCTTCCAGACATTAATCAGAATTTAAAGTGCGGTACAGACCGAACGGATGGCATCTGGCACTTCCAAACATTTTTAGAAAGAAGCCTGATAATATAAAAAGCTTTGCAAAAGCTGAAGACGGGTTGTGTTTCATAAATCTGCAAAAACAGACATCATCTCATACTCCCAATGCGTAGCAGAGGATCATAACATTTCACAGAAAGCAAACTCTTTATCAGAAAGTTGTTTTCATTTCATCTTCCCAGAAGTCGCTCTTTTTTTTTTATTTCTAAGCTTCTTCCCACACAAACAGAGAAAATGAGTTGGACAGATCCAGCCCACTGAAGAAGCATTAATGTAAATAAATGTGATCACGCAAATGGTGAAAATGGAACTCTGATGTCAGAGTGAGCGAGGCAGGGGGAGACAGATGGGGGTAAAGAGTGAGGGGAATTTCGCAATAAGTCGTGACTGCGGTAGTGATGCGTGGATTAAAAAACCTTTTTTGCTGAAGTGTATAGACCAGCATGTGTGTGTGTGTGTGTGTGTGTGTGTGTGTGTTTTTGCTGGTGACTGACCCAGTTTGCCAAAGAGCTCCACTCCCAGAGCAGCATAGATGAAGAAGAGCAGCATGAAGAGAAGACCAAGATTTCCCACCTGGAAGGATGAAAAACAAACAAACAAACAAAAAAAAACATGGTAGATTCCGTCTGCACAACAAACACTATAGTGTGAATATTATTTGTTTAAGAAGGCATTTCTATTTCTATTGCAATTATTTCTAATTCTATTTATCATTGTATTAGAAATGGAAATTCATAGTATAGTGTAAATGCTAGGCTGAAAATTAGTCTTATACAGTTGTACTCAAAGCCTTGTCTCTGTGCTTCAGAAATCCAGTTCATATTTGATCCAATAATCTGCATTTACTTACCCTGCGACCTGAAAACAGCTTTACTTTAACTCAGGAAGACTTAACTGATAAACTGCCTGCAGGACATTTTACAGAGTACACCTCACAATTAAGAGGCAACAACATCTAAAAGCTGTTTTTACTTGTTACACTGAGAAGTCTGTTGATGAGCTCTTGAGTGCTTCAAACAACAACAACAAAAAAATGTGAACAGCACCTCCTATGACTACATCTGCATGATGCCATCTCCTTTTCCAGTTTCTAAAAATCTTTCCCTGCACACTCTGTGCCCCGGGATGGTTATATCCAAATATTCGACATTTAGAAAATAGCTGAACAATGGAGTCTGTCGCTGCGCACACATCGTAATCTTTGGTGCAGCTGCTATTTGCCTCTAAGATTTGAGCTATGCAATAACAGGGAGATACAGCCACGACATCTACTGACATACTTAAAATGTGGTGCGATGACAAGATAGGAAACGCACAAATAGGATCACAAAGGTGGAACCATTTGACTCTAAAAATTACAGGAATTACAGTGACAAAAATGTGCATGGGTGTCTATGGGTATAGCAAACACAATTATATATATATATACTATATATATTATATTATAAAATTGTGTTTAATTGTGTTTTACCACAAATCAGATCACAGATCAGAAATGAACTCACTGGCTATGCAATAATCTCCTCTTATGTGCAATGTCTGTGGCATTTATTATAAGGCACATTTAATAAGAAAACCAAATGTGATACACCAGCAAAAACCTGAAGAAACAAAAATGCTTGAGGGTCAGAATATGAGTTTTTATAATGTGGATGGATATGCCTGGAATTAAATATTCATCAACAAGCATAAATCTTTGAGCGCTGTATATTTGAAAAAAAAAATTTGCCATTCTGACCCTGTTTTCATAAATAAAACAAAAAACAAAACCGCTCTTTCATGGTTGAGACATTACAGAGTCTGTGTTTACCTGCGGCAGTGCTTGCATGACAGTATCCAACAGCGCTCTCATCCCTGTGGCCATCTTTAGAAGCTTCAGCACTGCAGAGAGACACGGGAACAGTCAATACGACAACAATGCTAAAAGGATAGTCGGAAACTCTTTGCTTTCAACTCTCCTTTCGATTCCAAGAATATATAAGATAACTTGGAAGGTTAACACTTAAAAACTATTGCAAGTGTATACAACATAAACAAGGATAGACTGGTGTGTGTGTGTGTGTGTGTGTGTGCATGTGTGTGTGTGTGTACCTCGTGCTATCCTGAGTACTCTCATGATCCTGATGATGGTAGGATTTATTGGTAGTGTGCCTTTCATTTTCAGCTCCTCCAGGGCGATGCCCATGATGGACAATGCCACTATAGCTACATCCAGCTCATTCCACCTGAACATACATTGTTCATCATGTCAGTCAAGTACAAAAGAAAAGAGAAAGAAGAAATTTCAGTGCTGCGCTTTCATCCTCATACTCGACTAATACCAGGGGGTGATTGCAACCACAAAGTAATACAAATTCCTTTTTAGTCTTTAAAGGTTATTGCGAGTTCGATGAAAAGAAGAGCAAGGTGGAAAAGAAGATGAAATGCTGCTGCTGCGTGGCTGCTGATGGTAAACAGGGAGGAGGTTGTTTAGATTAATGGGTATCCCACTCGCTAATCTCTTTGGTAGGGAAAACACTGAGGTAAACCATGATAAGACTCCGCCCGGGCACTCGGAGACAGATAAATACCCTGACCACCCAATGTCTTGAAAACAAGGAGGCAGGGTTGCGTAAATTCAGGCAGTTATATTTGTAAGAATTTTATACATCATATGCACACAACATTACATATAATTCATTGGGAAACAATGGTATAGAGATTAAAGAAAATCTTGCATTCATCTCACAGTTTTACCTGTCTCTGATGAACCTGTGTATGCCAAATGCCACGAGTTTGAGCAGGGCCTCAATGATGAAGATGCAGGTGAACACGTAGTTACAGTACTTCAAAACCTCTCCTAAATACTGAATGCACAGAGAGAGACGTGAATGTAAAGAGAAGCAAACGGATTAATTGAAAACACCTTTCACAGAGGGCATTCTTTTCTTTCCCAGGCAATACACAAAGCCCTTCATAATTCAGCAAATAATGCAAAAAAAAAATGCATATAATACAGCGACACAATTATTTTGCAGATTTTTTAGAAACACTATAAATTATACAAAATATACTAGACAATAAATAAGATTCTAAGAGTAAAAGTTGTTTGTGCACTTGTTGCATCCTTCTGTATTCCTTTGAATATCTATTATCACATGACAGACATGCAGATAAAAGTGTATTTCAAACTAGGCAAAGTAAAAATACCTCCCTGCAATGACATCTAAGTTATGACCACAAAAATGTGACCCAACTTTTCCACGTTGACGAGTGTGTCGGGGGCACAGATTACCTGTGGCTGATTGTAGTGCTCTATGCTCATTGTAAAGACATTGACGCAGATAATAAAAGTGATGAAGAGGTCCAGGTGGTGGCTGGTACACAGTGAGTGGATGGACAGACGCAGGGGAGAGTAGTCGGCATAGTAGGGCCTTAGTTTGGCCTCTGGATCAGAAAAACACAGGATCAAACAAACATATGCAAGACAGAGTAAGAAACACACACACAGAGCACAATGGTGAGAAACTGTGCTCTGAATTTGAAATATTATGTGTGTAGTCGTGTGCACCGGAAGGTAGAGGGGCAAAGAGGAGACGACCACCACTGCTGTTCCATTTGATACTTTTATTTAACAAAATATGCTTCTGCCTTAACAGGATTCTGCTATTTTTGGTGCACATGTCACATCAGAGAGGCCCTCGAGCAGACCAGGTGCCCCACTGATTATCTAATTGTAAATTTACTCACAGCAGTGGTGTTCCCATTGTCCCTGCTCCTTCAAGTGTGTGCATGGTACTGCTTGTGTGGCTCGTTCAAATAAGGGAGGACATGAGAGTAACAAAAAGTCCAAGATATTTATGGCATGCATTCAATAGAGGGATCACAGATTTAGCATTATTTTCTGTTTCGGATACTTCTGTATGTAAATTTGCACTAATAGCACATGTACAGTTGTGATCAGAAATTTGTATCCACTCATCATGCGTATCAATGTCATTGTGGTTTTAGGCTTTTAATGATTTCCTTGACCACCCAGTTCTTGTTTGTTTGTTTTTTTAAGTCATTAAAGATGTATGCTGTGCAATCATAACACCCTGGAAAAAGTACAGTTTAAAGAAATCATCAAAAGCCCAAAATTACCATGACATTCATATCCACGATGAGTGTATGGAAACCTCTGACCATAATTGTATACGTAATGCTCAATGAGTCCCATGCATGTTGCACTCTTAAAAATAAAAGAAATTGCGTGGAAGGGGAAGAAGCAAAAAAACAAAAAAAAAACAATTTTCAGTCAAACTGAGGAACAGTGGCAATGCTATCTAACTAATGTTTGCAGTGTACTATGACGTTTATGCATGTTAAATTGTCATGATCACACATTTAGCATTAGGCCAGTGTTTAGAAACGCCTGCAAAATGTTAGAGCTACAGTAAAACTTGTGGTCAAATGTTGCAGTTATCATTTCTGCAAGTTTAAAACTTGCTGTGCTCAATTTGACATATAGTGTAGATCTACATAGTTTACTGCAGAGAAATATATATTTTGCTGCACAGCATTTTTGGGGCTTTTGTGTGCATTTGCAGTTTTAGTATGGTGACTACACACTCTTAAGATGAGACTCTGGGCATTTATACGTGCTTGTTATCCACTGTGACTGTGTACTCACATGTCCATTATAATGATATTGAATGTGTATGCGAATGCCTTTGACATACTCCCATGTACACCATGCCCTGCCCTATGCATCTACTGCATGCTTTCATGCCATTTTTTTTTAACCTCTAGGAATTCAAAGGGCTGTCCAGGGTACGTTCAACAACACCGTACTTCACAAACAAGATCATTCAGGTGTTAGTTCTTTTCTGTGCTTGTACTGCTTGAGTGATAATCTAAGCTTTTTCTGTTCATCTCAGTAATTTAAAATCAATCGATCCACATTGCCTGTTAGATTCCTTCATCTTTTAGATTGAGAATATGGCTGTGCTGTTGGACAAACACTGGAGCCACGATCCTCTTAAATGGCATCACTACAGGAAAAGAAAAATCTCAATAGTCTAAAACTACATTAGGTTTTAATTGATTAGACCAATCCCTATAAATAGGCACACTGCTCTGAGAAATTCAAGTAACTTGCATTACATTTATCTAGAGTTTTAGCAGTTTTAGACCAGTGAGACATGGTGCTAATACAACATGAAAAGAGCTGTGTCCTGCTCACACCATATACTGCCTTAGAATATAATTCTGTGATTACGTAGATGAATACAAGACCAAATGCTTCCATGAATTTCTCTCAATCACAATAAAGTCCTGCTCAATTGTACTGCGACTGTACTGTACTTTGAAACATGTTTGCGATAGGCTTTGTGTTTCTGATGTTTCCACCAGGATGTGCTCGTACTTTCTAAAAGGTGTAAAAAAAAAATCATTTTTAACAGCTTGATTACCCAAGGTGTTTACAGGTATAGCAGCCAAAATGTCTGCTATGTTTCTGAGTCTGCCAGTCAAAGCATGTTTACAGGAAATATCCTTTTTTTCATGGTCAGTGTTGTACATGCAATCTGAAGGGGGGGGGGTTACTGGTATTTCACCAGTGAAAATTTTGCTAATAAATTTTGGGAAATGCAGCCGCTGATTACTTCCACATGCAGAAAGGTGCTTTTTTTTAAAGTAATGAATTCATAATTAAAAGCAAAATTCAGCTTATTACAGGTTTGTGATATTTAGATTTGGTATCTGAGGCATATTTCAGTAATTAGAATACTGTTTCTACTTTTATACTAAACTGGTGGCAGTTCCATGAATTAAAGAGTGAGCATACAAAGTTTTAGGTTAATACAGCTGATTAAATTTTTCATGCAGTGTTAGGGATGGGTTGGGGTAGGGCTGCAGTCATGCATTTACATGCATCAGACTGATGTAGTCCACGCTCTCTGTCAGTGATCCATCACTGTTTGCGTGAGCTAGCCAGTCTTGTAAATTCTCCCTCTTTTGATGTTTAAATCTGTTATATATTCCTGTTGTTTTCTCTTTCTCATTCCCGTTCTCTTTTTTTCAGGCTCTGAAAGCAGGCAGTGCTCAGAAAAATAGACTACCGACCAGCCCCTCCATTCTCCTTACTCCTGCGCTTTTTCTCTTTCATTTTGAGCCTCTTCTCTTCCCGTAAGCGTGCCTCCTCCTCTTCCTGGTCCTGTCGGCACTTGTGGAAGTTCTCCACCACAACCCCAACAAACATATTAAGGACGAAGAAGCTGACGATAAGCAGGAAGGAGATAAAGTAGAGGAGCATCCAAGGATTGTTGTTCCTTTTAGGCTGAGGAGAGCAGGAGACAGCAGAGAAGATTTCCTTTTTTCAGTTTTTTTAATGCACATTGCTTCTGCACAAAATCAGCTATATTTAGCTCTTGTGCTCATTTTCAGGCAAATGGATGAGACACCAGCACCAAACCTGTCAGTATCTTATAACTTACAACATGTAGAAGCATATAGATCTATGAAAATCCTCTACCTGGAAAATTTTTTACAAAATGTGCTCATTTTGAAGTTCCGCCTCTAAGCTTTAAGTAACAGGAGTTTCCTATTTGTTACTTAAAGCTGTGTCCAAACTGGAAGCAATCTGCAGTGACGTCACAAGCAGAGGTCATAGAAAGTGAATGAGATTCGGCGACAAGCGACATGAAACGGGCGGGACCCATGGTAAACTTCTCAACTTCAAGCTGAGCAATTGAAGCAACTACCAAACTACCAATTAGAGTCCAGGATAGTTAGAGGATTTTCTCGGGCAACCAGATCCTGGAATGTCCACTAGTGACCAACTGTTAGCTTCAAAGCAATGCGCAAAAAGGGAATTGCTACCAGTGTGGATGCAACACTCAAAGATTTTTTTCAATTGATCTGTTTGTAAGATTAACATACACAAACAATATTGGACCAAACATATATTGGATATTGAATTATTTGGGTTTTTTATGTAATATTTTTGTTCTAGGAGAGGGGAGGAGGAGTAAATCGTCAATGGAGTTCAGTAGTTTACAATATATGCAATACATACGTGCATACAATACTGATGCAGAGCAGTTCACAAAAATTCTGACCCTTATCATAATCCTGCAGGACAGAGTAGCAATTTCTCACACCATTACCTGCTGGTCCACTCCCACTGCATCTAGCCCATCGTACATAATGGTGACCCAGCCATCCTTACACGACAGCACAAATAAAGACATTAGAGCCTGGAAACACAAATGTACAATGAGTCAATACACACATTATCAGTTTTGTTATGAACATATCATCTACAATGATGCCAGCGTGTACTGTAACTCTCTTTCTCTGCGATAAGTAGAAGCCGTGAGTACAAAGCATGCATGCACAGCCTTAAAAGATGATTTTATGCTATTTTAAAAATAATATTATGAAATGTGTAATAGGACTGACCAGTGGTGAGAATTTTTTTTTTAAATTTAATTTAATCTAATTTGGGGTTTTTTAAGATAGAGCAAGGTGACTCTACTTTTATTTCCCATCTTTCTCACCAAATCTCACCCTCAGTTTATTGATCGTTACCTGAATCAGGTTGTCAAAGTTGTACTTTTTTCGTATCCACTTGTAGTTGGCCTGTGAACAGTCTGATTTGTTGGTTATGTTTCTGGTGTCCAGACCTTCACAGTGGTAGAACTTCCCTTTGAACAGCTAAAGAGTGAAACAGAAAGGGAGAGAGAGAGGGAGAGAGACACCAGAGCTTGCAGCCTTTCAAGTATTTGGCTTGTAATGTGAGGAAAAAAGGAAAGTTTTGCAGAATGCATTATTATTATTATGAAGTTTATCAAGTTTTCCTCAGTGCTTGGATAATACCAGCTCACATTGTTTCTTTTCACATTTCACCTAAAGATCATTGTTT